>PNEQ01003535.1:0-38629 GCA_003012365.1 Medauroidea extradentata | reverse complement strand
TTTTTTTTTTTTTTTTTTTTTTTTTTTTTTTTTTTTTTTTTTTTTTTTTTTTTTTTTTTTCCAATCTGTTCAAGGTTAGGAGTAGGACTGCATGTGTTTGTGTGCTTGTTACAATTGTTACAATTTTAGATTTTTTTCTTTATTTACTGTAGTAAACCATTAAATTTGTGTATTAATATTTACGTTACTTTGTGTCATCACCATATACGTACTCTTATTTAGTTACGCTACACAGTAATTTATAAGGTACAATAAATAAAACATACTGTATGTATATACACAAATAATTTTAACAGTCCAATTCTTAAGGGTTTCTTACAATAATACAATTAAGGTATATATAATATAATCTTTTGGGTATTGCCATGTTGTTCATATGCTTCTAACAAAACTTTATAGATCCAAAATGACCCAAAGCAAATGTAAACTGCATCTGCAAAAGAGCACTTATTCCAAAATGTGCCCTTGTCTACAGTACACATATTTTCAGTAACAGTAAGGCCATTCTCCAGAAAAATATTTCTGCATAGTATGTTTTTGGGTTAGTCAAAGGGTCACTCGGAAATGGACTTCAAATTCAGTTTTTAAATAATACCGCAGAACTGTATCCTTATCCTTACAAAACAAATTCCGTAGAACTCTGCATTCCGCAATCATAAAAATTTTTGCGTCATTTTTTACCTACTTTTTTTTCTCTTTATGATGAGCTTCCTTGTTGTAAGTAGTAGTTTACAACCAATTGAACATTGTAAGATAACTTACATTTTGCCTAAATTTTCAATCGCAGAATTTTACATAATTCAATTTAAGTTTCTTGTAACTGAATTCAAACCATGTTTCTTCAGTATATGCCTGCACACTTGTTTAAATTACATGTAAATCACACACACCAGTTAAAAGTTGTGAATTTAGTACATAAAAATTTTAATATTCTTACATAATTATGAATCTTTAAACAAATTCTTTGGTAGAATTACATAGCCCACGAAACATTCTGCAAACATGAATTTCCAACATTAGTTCGTCTTTACCAAGTAAATATCAGTGGCTTCTTATTGGTGATGATTTGAAGCCCTGTGTATAAGTTTCTGTTGTTTGTCAACTTATGGTTGAGAGAAGTGAACTACAGACTCTGGCTTACCGTCAATGTTTGAGAATGCAACAGGCAAGTTCAGAGGCGTGAAAACTCGTTACTAGTTACACACCTACAGTCTTGTCACACGACACTTAGAAAATAGCCAATAGAAACCATCTATTTTCACATGGCGGAGATAAAGAAATGTCATAAATGATTGTGTGTGTGAGGTTAGAAAGTTTAAAAGCATCGCAGCTTTCAAAGTGACTACTTAATGATTATTAATAATGCAGTTATAACTCATGGTATATAGTAATAAGTTTCTAAATTACATTTGTGGTTTATCTATAGCTGAAGCACACCTGCGGGCAACTAATGAATAAGCATAGTTTGAATGGGGTTAAATTAAAAAAACTTAATGGAATGACATTACAGATAGACCTAGAAAAATATAACATGAAGTATCTCAATCAACAAGGAACAATATTGTGGTACCATCAGTGAGTTATTACTGTAATGGTATAAGTATGTATGAGTTTATAAACTTGATTAAGATGTACACTGATTCGGGTTCCTTGGTATCACATGCAGTAGAGCAAGTTCTCATCTCAGGGTTTCAAATGATTGAACATCGCAGGCAAAACGGTCTTTAATATTATAATTTTGACTCCGTAACAAACAGCACAGTTTACACCCTTTTACACCACATGTCGTTAGTTCAAAATAAACCGAGGAAGCCGTTCGGTGAACCACCGTCGATTTATCCTCATAAATCTCTTTACACTGCAATCAGAAGAGTTCCCTCCTCCGGATGCTTTACTTGCATTCGTCAAGCTAGTCACGTGGTCGTTAGTACCATTTACCCCTGTAAATCAAATACAGGCCAATCATAACTTGTACAGTTGAACAGTTTCTCACTGAAATAGAATTGGGTTCATCCAAGCTAACATGTGATACTATTCTCCTCCTGCCAGGTACAAAATGGTACTTATGGCCTGCCTTTGTAATCACATTACACGGAACTTGACCATGTGGTCCGCGATTAACAACTAATAACGGTAGAATCAACACCAATTCATTTGCTTCTACCATACTTCGGCAATAAACTGTTCACCGATAACGCCGTATTGAGCCCTGCACTTATGGCATCAGCCAAGTTTTATCACTACAACACCACTGTTAGCACATCCTTCGCCCTCTGAGGACCACACAAGAGGAAGGAGCAAAATGGCCGTCGCCCTGCTGGCACTCACGCATTGCGTATTAATACTCTGATCTTCGGTAACTCTTTTATTTACCAGTTATAATTAATACAAACTAAAGGCAGTAGCTAAATATATTACATACAATATTAATTTACTCTTTATTTTTTAGAATTAAGCAACCAAGACTAGCAATGGACAAAACTTAAATAACACCCGCAGAAGGATACACATACATTTGGGTGGCATCAAATCATATTGCAAAGAGTCCAAAAGAGAGAAGAAAAAAAGGAAAATAGTACTAGCAGTACTAGCAGGTACCAGCATATCCTGTGATGGCAGTCTGCTCTTTTCAACCAACTTTTAATCAAAACACACCTCTCCCATAACATTGCTCCTTATTACCACAATTTAAAATTCAGTGTTTGTATTTGTGATGTATAAACCAATTATACTTATATGATACCAATGTTAGTCAAATACTTTTAATAGTGGGCAATTATGTGTTGTCCTCTGTATTCGTGCGTATCTGTCAAGTACCTGTGCTTCTGTCTTATGTATGTATTTTTAAAGTAATAACTTCATTTAACAACATATATTTGTGCAAGCCCTATAGTCCATCTCATGTAAGAATTCCATTTTTTGACAGTTGTACTGGCATAATTTTATAGTTGTTTCCATGAAATAAGCAATGTTTTCCACTGCCATTAAGTGATATTTGAACAAACACACTCAGATGGCTCTCAAACTGTGAAGTTTATAAAAAATTAAAAGTATTTTCCTGTAGAGATTTGCACACATGCTAATCCTTTGAACTGTCAAAAAAAGGAATTCTTACGTGAGACAGACTATACACGTTTATTTTTATTCTGTAATTACTGTATAAATAGCATAAGGGATGGTGGTAGAGTAACACACTTTACTTTTATTTACTGTGTACAGCTTCTGAATTCCATTGTCCAACACACCTAGAAAGTACATGAATAGGGCATTGTACTACATAGAATTACCACTTCAAATGTAATTAGCAACACTTCATATTTCCTAATAGTAAATTATAAACTGAAAACACATTTACTGTTCTGAAAAGAAGGAAAACTACCCTGTCAACAATTTATCACCTTCAGTAAAAACAATGCAAACATAACATTATTAGAACTTGATTAGTTCTCTCAGCATTCAGCAGTAGGTGTTACCCACCTGTAGACAGAGATGGGAGGCAGCAGTAGGCAGGATTCAAATACCCATGTTTCTGGAGTCTGGGAATCCCGACATTACTAAAAAAAGGTTAGTCTGCAGTTATGGATCACGCCAAAGTCAATTTTATCAATTGAGAATTGTACCCAGATCAACACAACAGCACTGTGATGTATTTTGTTTACAGTTTGTTATAGCATTGTTTTTTTGATGGGGTAACTGCTTACGTGTAAAATACTGTGCAATATTGTGAAATCCTAATTTATTCTCATTTTATTATACAGTAGAACCCTGTTATAACATTTCTGGATATAATATTTTCCTGCATATAACATCACTTTTCTTTGGTCCCACCATTTTTCCATAACGCATAATGCTTTCATTTCCTGCTTATAACAACACTGGTATTTTCATTTCCTGCATATAACATCACTTTTTTCTGAGACATTAACCAAAACTCGGGTAAAATTTTTCTTAACTGTATTATTTTTAATACCGTAAAATAACTGATATGTAGACTAAAATTATCTGTAAAATACAAGTTAATGTCTGGAAAAGTATCAGAAGTGTACATTACAGTGATATTAAAGACTATGATCCCACAGATGACGATCATTAACCTACAGAAGACGAGTGGGAAAGCCTCTATTATACACACAATGTATGTATTCATAATGTTTCTGATAGCACAGTAACTATAGCCTCATTTAGTCTCATTATTGGCTTACTTTCTGTACATAAACTCTCAAATTTTAAGTTACTTTTATGTAATATCCATTTATTGGTGTAAAAATTTTGATTCCTGCTTATAATATTTTCCTGCATATAACATTTTTTTCACAGGTCCCTTGAAAAATGTTATAACAGGGTTCTACTGTATTTGTATGTCTTCGGAAAATGTAACTTCAATTAGTAGGCCATGATTATATTGCGACCTCTGTATAAGTAAAGAATGTTTAAAAAAAAGTACTTTTTATATTTCAGGCTAATGCAGTATATAAGATCCGCTGAACCAAATTTGTTGCTGATGTAATGTTCAGAAATGGATACATTGGTTATTTGGTGGTGATAATGTGTCAACAGGGTGATGTCCCACCGATATTGCCCATGCAGAACAGCATCTTGTCACCTCCTGCTCTTGTCAGTAGCCCCCTGATATCTGGCAGTGATTGGGCTGTGAAGCCAGTTGAGAAGGCCAAGTATGACCAGCTGTTTGATTCCTTGCAGCCTCTCAATGGCATGATACCAGGAAACAAGGTAACATTACACTCTATTACAGTATTTTCCATATACCAGCAACTACAGTCAACTCTCGATTTACGACCCTGGGAATAACGACTCTCTCGAAGTAACAACCCTTTTTCCAGGAACCGTGGAAAATTAAAAAAAAAAAAAATTGCTTAAAAATTTTTAATTCAAAGAAAATAGCAGAGGCGTTGCATTATTTTATTATGGCTGCAAATGGTTGCAGTTGTTTCTCGAAAACTGTACTGCTGCACACTAGGTGTTTGTTCTAAAACTATAGGTTGCTGTCCCTTCCCCCCGCGCGACGTGATGGTCAGCCAGCTGGCCCGAATGCCCCTTCCCATCCCCCGGCCGGTCAGCGACCCTCCCGCCTCTTTCCCACCACAGGCCAACCACTCCAATAGTTCGCTCACCTTTTCTTCATCATTGGCATGCCATAACTTTTTTGCCACCGATTTCTCGTGCCCTTGGACACAGTTGGCTGCCTTTGTGCCTGTGATATTACGATTATATGTCATGTTTATTTAAGCTTTATTATGTTTTCCGTTTTGGTAACAAAATGCTATTACCATCGTCTCATTTAATGATATATACACAGTAATGTTTATATATCATTCTTGTAACAAGTGGAAGCAGGACAGTTCATATTGACACTACCAAACATTTCATATTGACACTACCAAACATCGGGTACATGTCTCAAATATGCGTGGCATCTAGTAGTAGGGCGCTTGACAACAGCACGTCTGGTGTGAGTCACTAGCCCACACGTGCGCTCGCGCCTACACACATGCAGTTGGCTCGACGGTAAATAACAGCAGTGGATACACTTGTATACGTTGGTGGAAAAAAAAAATATGGAACAACATTGTGTAGGTTTAAAGTTGTTCTGTCTGTTGGTGAACAAATTGAATCTGTGTATCAAATCCCTGTCCATGCATTCGTGCACATTGGTTCAGTGTGTAAAAAACTTGTGCATATAGGTAGATAGTAGATTCATTATACAAGCAGATTATTTTCACATGGCCGGCCGAGCTAGAGAAGTGAGAGATTGAACTGCGAAACAAAGGGAGTAGTGCTATCTTCATGTCCCATCTGCTGAGCGAGCATCAGGAGTTGTGACTAGGTAGTGGTCAAAAGTGGCACAAGTGACATAGGTTAGACACGTAGTGTATGTTGTTTTTGAACTTATCAGTTTCCAGATAGGTCCTTGCGCACACTTGTGTGTTTGTGTGTGTGGTCGCTCGCTTCCAAGACAAGGTTCCAAGACGTAAACACAGGGTGTCTACTAGGTCACTAAAGTCCCGAAAAAGTCACGAATTGTGAAAAAGGTCATGAAAGTCCCACAATAGTCACTAATTTGAAGTATATTTTGGTATAAGTCACGAAAATTATTTTCGGTTGTTTGATTCTTGTCGAATCATTTGTCAAACGTGCATGTTTACACTACTAGTATTCCTCGGGCTCTTTGAAAGTAAAATAAATAATTAGTTTGTATATTAGTTTTCATAGTCATCTTCATAAAGACAACTTAAATTTAGGTATAGTATATTGATTACACATTTTAAAATTGGACATGCTTCGCGCTATCAGCAATTGGAGGAAACATAATAAAGATTGTCGCCGTGTTGCACTTGTTAAAAAAATTATTAATTAATTCTGTTTGAACAGTTTTTCAAGAAAAAGTCCCTAAAAAGTCACTAAATTTTACTTTTACAATCTGGTAGACACCCTGAACAGCTTTCTCAAAATGTATGTTTGGGCCTAATATCTCGAAGAAAAGTCTTAGATGTCAACCATGACATATGTGCCAATAGAAATAAATTACCTTTTCAATCTACAACATTGCGATAGTACTTTGTAAATAGTTTTACGTTGCCGACGATATTTATATTTATTTATCATGAATTCATGTTATATGTTAAGCTACAGAAAGGTCATATATATGCACGTCCAGAGTATTATTTATTTAAAATACGCCATCCAATTGAAAAATATTACTACTATTTCAATTAACTTTATTGCTGATTTCTTGCAAATAACTTCCATAAAACGGTTGTTGCGGGTGCAAGAATCTATATTGCCGGCGACGTTTTTGCTTAACTTTGAGCCAAAGAAAGGTCATATATCCATTTCCAGTGTATCTTTATTCAAAATACTTCACTGTACTGAGAAATATTACAATTGAAATAAACTTTATTGCGGAATTCTTGAAAATGACATCCCAAAATGGATGTTGCGGGCGCAAGAATTTACATTATTGTCAACGTTTATGATTTATATTGAAACAAAGGTCATAGATCCACATCAATTGCATACTTTTAAAAATAACGCGTTTGCTTTTCAATGTAAATGTGTATAATTTTATAAATACACGTAATTTTTGCGGCAAAGAAGAGTGAACGCTGATTCAATGATAACAAATGGTAAGTGTCGACATTTTAGAGGCCGGAGATCGCCGAAAATTTAAAAAAATTCTAATAACGACCCCTCCGAAATAACGACCCTATTCTCGGGAACCGTGAAGGTTCGTTAAATCGGGAGTTGACTGTACAATGCAAGTATGACAGTATTTTCAATCTCGTCAAAAGATATTAATAATGTTCATAAAATAAAATGGAAAATATTGAAAGTAGGAATGGTTATTTAAAAATAATTTCTGAATACTATTTGCTGCTTCTTTTGGGCGCAATTGCCAATTCAGTGAAGGTGTACCAAGACTGAAAGAAAATACAGCAAAAAATTATAACTTTGAAGGTAAAAGATATTTCAAAATGCAGAACTAAGCAGCATAGTCTACGAATACTGTTTCAAATATGTAACAGCGCCCTTCAACTGTGAAATTTTTAATGTGTACTGCAGTAGATAACGCCTTTGATTTTTGTCATTGTGAAGCGACCAGCCTGCGCTTGGGGTATAGTTTTTCAATAAGTCAGTTGTATTTCTAGAGTCTCTGCTGTTGTTTATTTGTTTGCATAATTAATGCTAGCCAGTGTTACTGACACTTCAGAACCAAGAGCTGGTCAGCCTATTGTCCATACCGTATAAGAATTCCATTATTTGACAGATCATAAAAAGTAGGGCAATGTAAACAAAACATTATGTATCCTTCCACCACCATGTGCTTTCCAGCTGACAATCAAAATATGTCAACAGTAAAGGTATATTATGATTGCAATAACATTTAAAATGTGTTGAGATTTTCATGAGATTATTTTTTAGATCACAGATAACTTATTTTCAGTACTAGCTGCACATTAATCTTACTAGGGATAGGTGGGCAATGTTAATGGAATTATTTCAAATTACAGCAATGGATAGCGTACCCTACAGATATTAAGTTAATACAATTATTTAAAATTTAAATTTTTCTTGTATATTTTTCTAAATTTAATCAAAATTGTAACATTTAATGGTGTTACCTGAAATAAACAAACATGTATGGGCAACTTATGTTTTCTACCTGACATCTAAAAAGATTAAATAATAGCTTATTTGGTTACTGCAAACTGAAGTTGCAAGAGCTTATTACAGTGCAAGCAAACATATTTAAACTTTAATAATAATTAAAATAGGCTAATTCATGCAAGAATTATTACAATTATTTTTCGTGTTGCCTTTAATTTGGTTCTGTACTGTCCGATCATAAAGCCGTATAGGCCTAGTTTAAGTTTCCAGTTGTAGACTATTAAACAAACTTATCTTTTGTGGTAGGCCTACCTTTGAAATATCAGTGTAGCCTATTATAGTCATGTGACTATTGTAGGCTATATAGCAAAAATTTGTGCTCTCACAACCGAAACGGAAATAATAAATCAATAAAAATCATAAGTAATAAACAAACATTGGTAGGCCTAATTGCCCAGATCAGTTTTAAATATTTTGTTGATTAATTAACACATGTCATCAAACCAGTACACTTTAATGACCGGGAAATATATAGACGTACGTCTTCTGGCCGTTTCTTTTGGTAATATGTAGGCCTAAATTTTTGCAGCTGACGGTAAGCACAAAATCTTACGTGGACTTTATATTAACCACTTACTTGCTTAAAACAAAAAAAAACACGGACATTTTCTTACAAAAAGAATTTATTGAGCCGGCGCCTTGAAAAAGCATGTTTACATAGAAGACTACAACAAGAACCGTAGGTGTTTAACCACAAATTCTGTTAACATAAAAGTTAGGTAATATTTTTAAAATGTTATGTAGCACTTTTGTCTGGACGGATTACGTACTTCTTATTGAGCGAATGTTTTTGTAGACATGCCAGCTGAAGTTTCTGTCTTCCGAATCACGTCTTAATATCCCATTGTCGTTAGCGATTACAAGCCGCGTATTTTAATCCCTGAATTATTGCAATATATTACAATTACATACATGCACAAAATATTAAAAAAAAAAACACCGTACAAGAATCTCAAACGAACACGAACACACGAGCTCAACCTGAAACAATCACAACGCAAATGGCCGCTCATGTTTTGGTTGCCGGAGGCCGGACGTCATAATATGCCATTGGCAATTACAGGCTGGGTTTTATAATCCACACATTACAATATATTACATATATGCACAGAATAATAAAGTTACATTATAAGAATCTCAAACACACGCGAACGCGGTAACGTTTCACACTCGCAAATGGCCGTGCTTTGTTTTGTTTTGGTTACAGGTCGACTGATAATGGTGCGGTTGTTTGTAAATTAGTTATAAAATTGCGCGATTTGAATGTAATAAAATAGTTAACTGACTAATGCTGGATACGAAGCCGTGTTATTATACTATTAAGTTTTCTCCAAAATGCGTACTTATTTTTCACGTATAATACACACTACTTTCAGCGTCGGCGATGGAAGGTAACCAATTTGTTGATCAGGGCTGCCACTACTACTTCATCAGGTCAAACGGTCATGTCCTGTTGTTGTAAATGGTTGCCACGTGTCTGGCACGTGTTAAAAATATTGGTAGCATCGGCT
This sequence comes from Medauroidea extradentata, assembly GCA_003012365.1. Classification (NCBI taxonomy): domain Eukaryota; kingdom Metazoa; phylum Arthropoda; class Insecta; order Phasmatodea; family Phasmatidae; genus Medauroidea; species Medauroidea extradentata. Next base: position 28,931 of record PNEQ01003535.1, on the reverse strand, counting down.
GTCAAAATACGGAATTTTTACATGGGATGGACAATAGTATCAGTTAGGTGTAGGGTAGGGTTGATGCATTTATTAATGTCAAAAGCCCCAGTGTGTTGCCAGGCCACCCTACTTTAATATATTGCCTGTAAATTATTTAAAATCCGAGTGTTTCTAAAATTTTTGTAAGTCAATAATAATTGTTTCAATATGAGGGTTCCATGTTTGTTGCTGTAAGCCTATTAATTTTCTAAGTAAGTCATTTAGTTAAATAATGTAAAGACTATAATTTTCCTGAACAAGAAATCTCATAGAAAATCCACTCTAATTGTAAAACCGCTATTGGACCTGGCGAAACAGTACAATAACAGAAAACCGCGTCTGGATGCAATTCTTAGTGATAAGTTTTCTCATTGGAGTATTTTAATGTTGAATAATGTGTTCTCAAGTTTTGTTCTAAGTTCTCAATGTTCTGATGACAAGTGAATTTAAAGTAAATATGTCTTGTGTGGACTTTTCTAAAACGGCATGAAATTTCAAGCAACTATGGACTCTTGGACATTTTACGAGAAATTGATCGTTTAAAAGTTATTGCAGTTTGAAAGTTTTGGTATTTATTTTGAAAATATGTAGAGGAGTTCAGCCAGCCCGGCCATGGTGCGGCCATGGTGCCGCGGGGGCGATACCGATAGGGGTTTACAGAGGATACTGCAAGGTGTACGGCCGGCAATGTCCAATGCCAAGATTTTGTTTAATATAATTTTTATTGTAATAATTATTTACTAAAATATTGAAATACGTCTTTAAAGTAAGCATAATTTTACTGATTTTTCGGTGATTTAAGTTTGGTTAATTTGTATCCAGACCGGTTACTTAATCTTGCTAGAAGGTCATGGAACATTCTAACCGGAAGGTAGGCCGCCATGGTGTCTTGGGACGCCATTGTGGTCGCCGTTGCTTATCACTTTGTTCTTGACCGTCTATGAGGCCGGACGTTTTGTGGGAGGTTCGTACGTGGTAAGCCGAGGGGTGCGATTGGAAGAGATGGGGCCGCGATGTAAGGCAGTGAAAAGACTTTTTAGAACTATGCATTAGTAACTAGCTTCAACTTATTTGACTCTTTAATGTGAATTTGCAGCCGTATTAACCGCGTGGCCGGCCCACTATCGGTTTATAATTTGATTTTTACACGTTCTATTTTTCTTTTGAGTTGGGTTTCATTTTAGTTCTGTTCAGTTCTCTTTCAGTTTAAATTTTATTTTGTACTAGAAGTTTGTACGTGCCGATGTAAGCGCGGTTGCGTTTGTTATAATATGGGCTGTTAATCTGACCACGTGTTTTTGAATGCTGTTATGCATGCGTCCATCCCTCGATACCACGAACCCTGAGGTAAGAATAACTCACCGCTGAGACCGGAGCATATATGAGAACTGACCAAATTACTATTTTTCTTTGTGGAACATTGTAAGCAAATGAGTGGGGCTAGTATCGTCACATCAACCAGAGGCAGTGTAAGAAACGAGCGTCGGTGCCACTACGTTTTGGCGCCGCAACTAGTGGGGTTAGCATCATCAACTTTGTCGTCGATGCACGAAGAAAAGAGTGCGTGAGTGCCACCACATCATGCATCGTATGAAATACCACGAAGGAATGTCAGAATACAGCATTAATTTTATCAGCAGCAAAAACTGTAAAAATAACACGGTTAAAATTATTGCGCCTACAAATAGGGAATATAAATGCGAAACACAAATACATTAGAGGCACCCTATTTAGGTCATAATTTAAAGTTGATATTTATCCCTTAGCAGTGGTTTCTTTTACCGAATATTATTTATACATTATATCTCGGTACAGCGCGCATAGGCTATAGCGCGGGTTAGATTGAAGTCTCCCGACATGAGTGCTTTATCGAGCTGCTACTGTATTTGCATACTGAATTGTTTTTCCTTTTATTTTTAATGTTTTGAAGTTTACTGCTGGTACTTTTTACGGCATGTGTTAATGTGTTGTTTGCATGTGGCACGGATAAATTCAGTGGAATCTCGTTAATACAAACCCTGTTAATACAAAGTTCTCATTAATACAAAGTGTTTGTCTTTCCTCTTGGAATAAGATGAGAAATTGCAAATTTGTATTAATGAGGTTTGACTGTATTTCTTTTCATTTCTGCTAAGCAGCCATGTTGGAACTTAGGGAACAGTGGTGATATACGGCCCACTGCAGCTGGTGACAACAGATGTTGTTTCGCTGTACACCAATATCTCACATTCATCTGAACTGTCTGCAATTGAACACTACATGAACCAAAGACTTCCCAACAGCAAGCCATCAATACCAACACTTTCTGCAGATCAAGGGGACAGCCATGGCCACCCGTATGGCCTCCTCTTATGCTAACATTTCCATGGGAAAGTTACAACAAAATTTCCTAAACCACCAGCAAAGACTTCCACAGAGGAATGTCTCATTGATTTTCTCGACAACCTGACCTCCCTTAGTGCCTTGAAATTTACATGGAACTATTCAAACATACAGGCAATCTTTCTGGATGTTAAGCTACAAAATGGCAAAATTGAAACTACTGTGCACATGAATCCTACCAACCATCTTCAATACCTTCATTTTGACATCTACCACCTCTTTTACTGCAAAAAATAACTTCCATACAGCCATACACATACAGTAAACCCCCCGATCTAACGACATCAGATCTAACGACTTCGGCGATATAACAACATAATTTCCAGGAACCGTGGAAAAATTATTTGAAAATTTTATTAGAGCTAAGCAAAGTGAAATAGATCGCAGTAAAACGTTAAATAAAAATAATTATGCATACATTAAACCAGGGTTGGGTCAGTAGAATATTACATGTAGAAAATACGTAATCTATGTGTATATTCTACAGTAGAGTATGTTATGTAGAATATTGCACTTAATTACATATTCTACACGTAGAAAATTATTTGTTCTGGTTTATAGTGTGTGTCAATGTTGCAAATGTTAGATGCTTTAAACTGTGCAGAAAACAATATTTACTAGATTATTAATTTTTCTAGTGATTGGCAGCCATGTAATATTGAAATATACATGTACATTATACATACACAGTTAACCTAAAAAAAATATTGTCATGTATCTACAGTTTCAGATTCAGCTATAAATGCCATACAGGTTATCGTTATACATTCACTTTAGTTTTAGAAAATATGACTAAAGAACTAAAATATGCATGTATAGTATTAAATTACATCACTAATATTCTTTGTCAAAAATAAAATTTTAAAGAGTAGCATTAGTTCTCAAGGATTCCAAAACTCAAAAGTTTAAATCACAATACTAAAAACAAAACTTTGAAAATTAAAAATCATTATTTGTTGTAAACGAAGCCCATTGAACTATTTAAGCCTTTAAATAGAACAGGGTGTAGGGTTTTTAAAAGTTTTCCTGGAAGTCAGAATTTCATTTAATATTCATCAGATGGGACATCTCGAAGTTTTAGTGTATAGTACACGTGCAGCAACTTTTTTGACCTCTCAAAAGTAAGTCTGTTTCGTAATCGACAGTGAACATACGACCAATTACTAAATGCTCTTTCTAATTGAGCAGATGAAGCTGGGATGTTCAATAGCTTAATTGCAAGCTTGCTTATTGCTGGATGTGTTCATTTTGTGAGTCCCCAGAAAGATGATGGATTATCAACACCTTTTCTCGAAGTATCTTAAAGATACTGTGCTCTGTAGAACTGTTGTATTTGGCTAAATAATCATCTAGTCCATCTCCGTCAAGTTCATGAAGCATGAACTCCTCCACCTGCAACAGGATAATTTGGGTGGCTAACTTCAGATGAAGATAAGATTTAAAACAGTACTTTAGTTTTGCATGTATAAATAGTTCATATTTTGACATTTCATACTCTAAATCATAGTCTTCTACACCTTTCAATGTTGTCAGATATGTATTTATTAAATACTAGTTAAATTACCAAACAAGGAAAAAAAGTGTAGCATGCTATCATGTAGAGCATGGAAGGCCAAAAATGTATCTGAATTGAGTATGTTTGAAAGGATTAAACTGATATTTTAAAACAATAATTTACAGAAAATCCTTTTCATACATGGTTTTCTAGTTAATACTAAATGAAGCCAATGATAATTATTGTTTTAATATATCAACTTAGTTTTACCAAAACATGGATGACTTCTGCAGTGTTAATTTTGTTTGTGAATGGACCAATGCAGGGGGTAGGGTATGATTACTGTTTATATCTTTGCACGTCTCTGCCTTTTAAAATTTATATCTCCTGGGTACATACCTCATCATGCTGTGCTGCAGATAACTTCTTCCCTTGGTAAACTGGGTGCAAGTAGTTCGCTGCTAAGCCATACGTAGTAAGTGCTTGTTCTCGCTCCTTTTCAACTTTTTTTTGAAGCTCGGCATAACCCTCTGGCAACCGTAATTGCATCCACTCTTCTGCAGCATCAGCAATACTGAATTTTCTTTGCTGGCACTTATTGATTAAAGTACAAACTGGATCAAAAAGTTTGATGCCATATGAAACTTGCTTCATGAAGTTATCAAACATTAGCTGAAGAGCAGCAGGATCAATTGATATACCCTGTCTAACCACCTTTTTCATTGCTGGTAGATTTTTCTTCAGACAAAGGAAGGCATCTCTATTGCTGCACCACCGTGTTTCACATGCTAGTGTTATCCTGTGGCCCCCAAATGCAAGGAGATGCACTTCTTGATCAGCTGAAGTGAAAGCTTTCAACAATGTATTTACTCTCGAAGCTAGTTGAGGTGGAACAAGCTCTTTTGCAAGAAGATTCCCAGTATGAGAGTTGCATGTAACGTGCCACAGATCTACTATTTTGCCCATTTTTATCATATTGGCAGCATTGTCGGAACAAACGGCGTATAACTCTGTATTGTACACATCCCGTGTAGATACAATTGCTTGTGAAACAATATCATTAAGAGCACTTTCGGTTTCACTCTCCCCTGACAGATCCCAAGCATCAAGAAATCCAATGTCACCTGTTGCATTATGTATCATAGCAGCTACGTTCTTTGTGTTGGCTGCCTCATTCTTCCACCCATCGATGAGCAGAACAGAATGTTCAGCAAAATTGAAAGAAGTTCTGCATTCTTCAAATTCTTCATCAAGAATGGTTGTAGCAAGTGTTTTTCGAACAGGTGGCCTGTACGCCGGTCTCAGAGTCTTAACAAAATTTTTAAAGTGGTTAAGAGTCCACTACACTTAAAGGGATGTTACAACCAAATATAAATTTTCCCAGTTAACGGTTGGCAACTTCATTGTCAACCTTTTGACATTTTATCAAAAAAAGCCTGGTTCTTATAATGTTTATTTCCTTGTTTAATGTTTGTGTCCCCAATCAGCTCTGAGGGCTCAACGCCATTTGGTACCTGTTCAACACTGTGAAATTCACCCAGAGTGTCACCTGCAGCAATGAAAGACTGTTGGCTTGTAATTGCAACAATGGGACCCAAAGATTCACTTGTAGAGGAAAGGTCAAATACTGGCACAGGATCATCATCATCACTGCAAGAATCAATAACTTTGTGTCTTCTTTTAAGAACAGTTTTGATGCAGCTGAATCCATTGTTGAAGTTGCATTGCGACATACATTCCTAAAAAAAATAATTCCGGTCAGTGGGTTTGGAAGTTATTTTATTAATGCACTGTACAATATCCTTATTTACTTAAAATAGGACTAGAAAGGGACATAAAAAAATGTCTGGTATGTTAAAAAAAATTTTAATTTATATACTGTATTGCTGAAGCATTGTATCTGTTTTTGGAAGAATTCTTGCCAATCATCTGAGTCAGATTTATTTTTATAAATTATTTTCCTTAATCATTGTAGGAATATATGTTCAAATAAATAAAAATTTATCTGCTAATTATTTGTGCACTACCAATTATCAAAACAAATATAAATCAAATGTTATCTTTTTAACATACCAACTATCAGGATTGATAGCAGTCAGTATGCTGTTGGTACAACTGTATATATTTTATATTTAGGTTATGAATATCATAAAAAAAAGTAAACTAAAAATGAATTGGTAATCATTTAAGAGTATGCTGGTAGTGCAACTAGTGTATTTTTACTTTTTAGGCTAGGTTGATCAAACTAAGTACATTAAAAGGTGGCTAATATAATTAACTTACCTATGAGATTCTGATCGTTTTGCAGCGGTATTCTTTAGAGTTTTTTGACACACAGTGCAAAATGCTGCACACATATTATTTCTTTTACTAAATGGAAACCCATGCCACTCCACAAAGAATGCTTTGGCCTGCCAGCCATTTTGAAACAACTAAAATGGCTTCTCCTAGTGTTGCCAACCAGACAATGGTGACTATCCCACAGGAGGACCAAAATTAACCCATTATGCTACTCAAATTCCCAGAAACCATAAAAAAAAAGCACAGTAAAAATACAAAATAGATAATACTATATATTTTTTTCTTGTCTGTTTAATATTACAAGAAAATTTTCACAGTAGCTTAATGTTATGTGAATACTATTTTATTTTAGCTGTTGTTTACTCAAATGTTTCAAATCTTGCAGTACCACGTGAGAATGTGACACAGGTTCTCAACATCAGTAAACAGCAAAATCAGTAACTGGCAACTGAAACTCTCTCTCTCTCTCTCTACAAGTTGACAACTTTTTTTTTCTAATTTATTCAAGCAACTTCATTGTTTGATGATGAACGTTTCCGAATTATTATTTAATTTTTTTATTTATCATATAAACAAATATATAAATAAAAATAACATTGAATGAAATATTTTTTACAAACAATAATATTTCATTTAAAATACACTATATCTCTTATGGGATGGATTGACCTAATTTTCTACATACTCTACATAATATTCTACATACTCTACATATTCTACGTTATTTTCTACACGTAGGTAGAAAAATATTCTACGTGTAATGACCCAACCCTGCATTAAACAATAACTTAATGCAGTTATCATAAATCAGTAATATGCAGCTGTGAAACAAAAAAAAAAACTGTGTAAAAATGCTAGAAACTTCGGCTGGAATATAGTTGAAGTGCGCGCCGGGTGCGTAGGCCGCCCGCGCAACACCGACATATGCGAGACGTGACGACTAACGCTGCCTTATCTCCTAATGCTCCCCCTCACTTCTCCGTGCTCCGTCCTGCCTGTACTTCCCTCGCACACTCCTCCACGTGTCCTTATCTCAGCTATGCAGTTCGATATGCGACGTGGCATAGCAATGGTAATTTACAACCTTCTTTGAGGAACCATGAAAAATTTGGGTCAAGAAATTGAAAATGAAAGGAAAATTGTCTGTGTTGCAATTTACTTTGTGAGTGCTGTGCTGTAAGAAACACGTCTCTATAAACACCTTGGACTGTCCACGCCAGCCAATAAACTTTCACCCCCCCCCCCTGCATGGTAAACAAGCCAGATTGTGCTTGCGTGCGCGCACATCAACTGCAGTCTGTCTGACGGTCACGTGCAACACTAGCATCCTGTCTCGCCACAAAGCAGACAAACATGTTTGTTTTTCCTCTCCCACTCTGTGACTCTCCCATGTTTCCGTGTCTTGTGATAGCCCAGGGGGATGGGGGTTGAAGAGACACGTTTTTTTTCCGCCCTCATTACAGCACGGCAAAAAAAAAAAAAAGGACCAGCAGTCCGTAAAAGAATAAAATCCAACGTTATCTCATCTTTTTTCTCTAGCTGTAGTGATCTCGGCTTCCGCTGTATTACTGGTCACTCTTCATGTGGATATGAAAGCGCTGCGGAGTAAGAACGGCACACGACGCAAACACAACAGTCACTTCGCAGTGTGCTGCATGTGGGCTTAGGTTTTTTTTTGCTCGCGCCTCACTCGACAGTGGAGCAATAAGAGTGACTGCAGCCAGTGCGCCGAGAGCCATTTAATCTCTATTCGCAGTATAGACCATTAAACTGGTGCGTTGTGCATAGTTTTGTGATTTTTCCAGTAGGCCTACAACTTTTAGCGACGAGTAATAGCCTCAAAAATCTCGAGACTATCCTCAACTGTGGTCACAAAATACTTTCTTCTTCACCACTTACTCACAACATGTTTTCTAAACCCCTAGGATTTTTTTCAGACGACTTCCAAACCTCCTCAACAAGCTGTTGTACCCCAAACTACCACCCAGCCCTATTTCCAGCACAGTCACCACATCCCTGCCATAGCCCTCGCTGCAGCACCTGTGCAATACATCAGCCCTCCACATCCTTCCATAGCAGGCTCACCAATCACACATACCCAATTCAAGGCAATTACAGCTTCGGGACGAAAAACCTTATCTACCAACTACTGTGCACACAGTGCGATGCTGAATACATTGGTCTCACCATGAACACATTAAGACAGAGGATTAATGGATACAGAGCTGATATCAAATAAACGATAGCCAGTTCCAATCTAAACCTTCAAGATAAACCAGTTGCTGCATGTGCAGTCTCCCACAATCTCTATTTTGATGCCTGTTACAACACCAAAGTGGTGAGAGCCTTACCACCTTCAGAAAATATTGCAGAACTGAGGCGTTGGAAACCAGCCCATCAGTATATCACGAGATCCAGACAGCCACCAGTCCTCAACATCCAATAACTTTAAAATTTCCGCTATATCCTAGTTTGTCCCTCTTCTGCTAGATGTGCTAGTTACCAACCATCACACAGTCTGCCATACAGCAGTGTTCTATCACTTGACCCAGAGGAAGCTGGCCTTCCAAGTGAAACGTCCCAACCATGCTAAAATGTTGTCCATTTGTGTTTTGTGTGTTCTCCAACCTGCAAGTACTGTATCTTTAAGTACTTTACATCACTCTGTATGTTTTTAGTAATTAGTAGCCAAGCTGCCATTTCCCACCTTTATTTACATGATTTTAAAGAATGTGCTACATTAGAGGTTCCGTGTACCTAAAAAAAAATTGTAGTTACAATTATTTTAAAATCATTTTGTTGGTTTATATATAGTTTACAATGCAAATTTTTGTCCCACAAAACAGAAGACCTTATATTGAGTTGTTGCTGACATTGCTATCAAATTTAAGTTTATTTAAACTTTAGTTGATGTGGTGACATTATAGTAATCTTGTTGTATTCTCAGCTATGTATACAAATAAAAAATATTAGAAATATTAAATTGTAACCCCTGGTATTTTTAAAGTAGAAAAAAAAATATGGGAAAATTTATTGTTATTATTTTTTAAGGTTAAAGGTTTGCTGCTGGATTCAAAACTTCCGGTAGAGACACTTGGAAAGATATGGGACCTGGCAGATATGGATAAAGATGGAATGCTAGATCGTCATGAATTCATGGTGGTGAGTTGCACTTACCAGGTAAAAATATATTATCATTAATTAAATTGGTTGCTGTCATTACCTAAATTTTTGATATTTTAATCTGCTATTTCTACCATATTAGACACTGCTGTATTTTATCTGTACATTAGTTTCCTGTTTTATTAGTTCTCGTACAATATAAATATTCATGTTAAGATACTTTGATAACTTTTTTCTTGCACTTTAAAAAGTGTGTGTGTATCCTTGTGTGGATGTGGGGGATGGGGGTTTCTGGGTGTGAGTGCATGTACTTAAAAATATAAACTGTGTAGTACTGTGTGAGATAGTCTTGAATAATTCATTATGTATTCTTCATCCAGTACTGTACGTGGTAAGTTAAACCTTAGTATTTGGATCTTTGCACCCCCTTCCTTTCCCCCTTGCATTTATATCAATAAGTGCTATCTCAAAGAATTTTTACAGTGATAAATATTTTCTAAAATACCAAGCAATTTTTCTGATATTTTTCTTCAAATATGAAAACTACAGTGTGCAAACACTCTGTTATCGGGAGTCAGGACTTAGATGATGGAATTTGGGTAAAAAAACTATTCCTAGAAAATTTTAGAATTTCAAATGGAAATTTCAATTTACGTTATTATAAGTTACCTACTATACAGGTATCAAAGGCTGTAGAGAAGGGAACAGGCATGATGCTGCATAAGCAGGCATGGGGCCTCGTGTGTGAGGCTGAGAGAAAGGCATTTTTATTTTTAATTACCGCCCCGATAACTGGGTTGTATGTACTGTACTGCATGGCACTCCGCACCTTATCACTCTGTTGGTCCTACGCTTCAGTTAAAGAAATTTGAAATTGATGCACAAGAGACTTACGGCATTGACTGAACCCATGGAATCAGCAGTAAATGAACAGGCTATAAAGGGATAGTTGCTGGATATCACAAACTCAATTTAACAATATGAGGATTCATATTCATTGGTATAGGCCTTTTGTTGATGCTTTATCATTTCTAAAGACATTTTGCATTTTATGAACATTACTTTAATAATTGGGTAGGCTGGGTGGCCACTCATCTTTAAGCAGCTCTTCCTGTATGATCTCCTGCATTCGCCTAACGTAGTTAGGTATGATGTGAGGGTGTCTTGAGAGGACTGTGGAAATGTGGCCTAAGGTGCTGAACCTCCAAAAAATAGGGAAAATTCCTAGAAAAAGTTTTTAATATTCCTGATTCTTCAGCATTTTCTTGGCACTAAATGGAGCCAGGCAAATTGATAGCTCCGTGAACATTTATAATTTTTTAATTATTCAACTTTAAATATGCCATATTTTCAAATTCCGCCACAATCATTGAAAACGCGTCCTTATTGGCTAACACATTTATGACGTAGTCTTACTTGTTTTGGTTAGCCACCGCATGCCAGGTGCAATATTGTATGTATTGGAATTTTTCACCGACTTAAAAAAACTGATAAAATGTAGCAAACCAGGTTATGTAAAAGTTAATTCGTGGGATTCGCCCATTGTTTGGCATGGGTAGTTGCAGATTTGGTAGTTAACAATGAAGATTTATTTTACTTGTGTTGATTTTAAAGTGAGTGAAGACAGCAATGTATTAGTAGCTGTAACACATTGCGACTTTTTAGTTATAGATTTGAGTTAATGTAAATTTAATTTAAGTTCCAGAGAAACAAAAACTTACGTACTAAGAATTCATTGTAACATTAACGTTTCATATCCGGTAAATAATTGTAAGTTTAGGTTTGAAAGGTTAGCTGAACGAAGTTCACATGCGTACAAAGAGAGAACCTTTCGAGCTAATATTTGTAATGCGTTTAACCGAACTTGGCACAGATTATTATTGAACATTCTGGTTGCACGAGTCTGTAAAATAATATGGCAGATCCATTATTTTATTAAAAGTAAATTTTTTCTCTCAGTAATTTTTCATTTTTCGTAAAAGGCATTGAGACAACTGTGCTGCCATTTTGGAGCAAGTTTCGCAAGACCCTGCCCACCCCTCGAATTATCAGCCAATTACGGTTGCTTTGAACTCGCCCATTGTCTAATTACGTTGCAGCAGCCAGTGGAACAGCTAAAAAACTACAGCTGTACGGATTTCGTCACAAACTGCAAGCTATTGATGGCAATTTTTAACTTAAAAGAACTTGTTTATTTTATGCTAGCCGTGTCATGTTGTACACAATACGCCGTTACATACGTAAACTGTATTTTTTTCGTTAATACCAGACTATTAGGTCTCTTCTTGAAGCTTAAACCGTGCAGTACGCCTTGATTAACATATGGGGCTAAGAACTACCATCCACATTTATACTCTTTGGAGTGCAAACCATACTAGATTTTACTGCATAAATGACTTTAGTTAACACAATTTCACAACTTGAATGTATGTTGCTGTCGTTTGTGTGTTATGTATATTAAAATGGTATGGTGAAGTCACAGGGACATCAACATGGCAGTTCACGTTTTTGCCGCGCAAAACAGACGGCTAATTTTATTTAAGATTCTCTCGAGTTATACAGACGAAAATAAAGAAAGTATGGTACTGTTCATTAAATTAAACGCACTTTTAAATACAAAATGTGATAAAAAATAGGAATTTTCCCTATTAGGCTGAAGCACACTGTTTCACATAGGCAAGGGCACCAATATTGCTGATACTCTGGTAGCGTTGATGATTCTCTGGAATGTAGGCTCAGCACCTGGTAGCTTGCGAAGTTCCAGGGTGATGCCTATGGATGGCCAGTCTTACACGGGGAGTAACTGTCTCCTAGCTAAGGTCGCGTGATGCAGTTGTTCATCGAATGAGAGGAAGTCTTCCGCTGTCGCATTAAAGGGTGCCTTCCCATATTTCCACCTGCGACTGGGGTGCTTCAATCTCCCATCTTACAGTAGGCACAGGTAGAGGTAGGTGGAAGGAGAGTTTAGGTGAGCCTCGCGGGCCACAGCCTGGTGGTGAAGGGAAGGGAGGCTTTGTGGCCCATTACCCTAAGTAAAGAAGGGGTATAGTCTTTCAATAGCTCAGTTGGCACTACTTGGTAAATACTGGCTTTTACATCTAAATAGTCTTCGGCACAGGTTGATAAAGGTCAGTTGGTTTGTTTGCACAATTACAAAATACATATTGGATGTTGGTTAAACGTAAGTAAGTGATGGTTACAAACAAGGACTCTTGTTCTATCACATGTTAATATATTACCCTGTTAATGTCAACAACACTCTCTTAGTACCTTGGTACTCCTGATACTGGCACCAATACCTGTTTATGTACAACATTTTGGCAGATGAGCTGTAGCTGTAAATACACTCCGCCACCGCTTATCCAGCACGTTGGGGTGACTGACCTCAGTCACAATGTTCTTAGGGTGTCTAAAGATGAGTCATTAATTTTATTTGTTGCATATTTTGTACCAATTTAGATCAATAGTGACAAAACAATTTGTGTTGGATAAGTCATTGTTACCTAGAATACCTTTTTAGTATTTATTATCCAGTATTTTGTAATACATTAAAGAATTTTTTATCTGACATAAACAGGCCATCAGAACATTGGAAATGTTAAGAATAAACTTATTAAATGTCAAACCATGCCCTTTGTATAACAAAATAGATATTGGCCAGGATTAAAAAAAAATATGTCACACAGCATCTTAAGTTTGTCTTGTCAGTTGATGTGTTTATGTGTTTCTGTTATGGGCCACAGGATAATGCTGAAAGTCGGGTGAACGAAAGTCAGACAAACAAGACTATATTAACTGTAGTTACTGTTTTGAAGGATAGTGCAGTAGATTTCAACTACAGAGCAGATTCGGTTACACTGTGGTAATTTTATGCCCATATTATGTCAATAAAGGAATGGTCACATTTGGCATAGTGCAGAATCATTTTCCTGCGGCTAAGTGGCATGTCCCCCAACACTTGTATTGTGATGTGCTTCTACTGTACATTGTTTTAATTTTTCGGAAAATTTGCATTTCGTTTTTGTAAAAACCTGGATAAGACTGGGAATTTTCTTATCCTTGTTCACTTGACATCCTGTTAACATGACTGACAATGATGTTGGCTGTGTTTGGTTGCCATAAAGATTATGCAAATACATTGGATTCTCTATCCATAGTTTCTCATGGGGCAGACAAAAAATTTTAATACATGAGTGATTTCAATGGATGTGGTCTTAAATTGCTCTAAAATAAATAATTGGGCTCCAGAATGTGTTCCATGGATGCAGAAATATCAATCCATTAGGTTTCAATACAAATCCACTGTTGTAATTTTTGTATGCTCTACATAGTTTCCCATAAGTGTTTACAGGTATTCATACCATATATATTTGTATGCTATTGCCTATTAATATATATTTTATTAGAATTTTTTGCATTAAACTTTCAATATATCTGAAATAACAAGATGTTGCATTATTGATTCTAAAAATGTAAATTCTTTTGTCCTGAAGATTTTGAGTAAAGGTTTTGTGCACCTTTGTTATTGTTTCATGTGAAGGTGGTACTGCAGTTTTTTTATATTATGCATGGAATATGTACTTCTGTGGTTGCAGGCGATGCATCTCGTGTACAAGGCACTAGAGAAGTACACTATCCCCAACATTCTACCACCAGAGCTAATGCCACCACCCAAGAGGAAAGATTCTGCTTCGCCTGCCTTCCCGGGAGCCGTTCAGGTGTTGCCCAACCTTGTGCCTATAGACATCAAACCACCTCCTGTACGTGTTTTAAATTACCCTTGTTACATGTTAGCAACTCCTCTTTGTGACTGTAATATATTACTTGAGGTAATCAAGCCGTCAGTTGTTCAGTTATCCATGCCTTTGTATATTCCGGCTTCACCTTAGGAAAATAAAAGATGAAATGAATGCAATTTTTTAAATACTGTATGTTTATTCACATATTTTTTATGCACCAAAGTACAGTGATAGCCCTACATTTTTAAAAAATTCAGTACTATTTTAAGTAACCCACGCTGTGTTACTTAATAATATTTTGCACTAAACTGTGTTTTGTCACTCATTATAACATACAGTCAGCTACCGATTATACAACCCCGGGAATAACGACCCTCTCGAAGTAACTACCCTTTTTCCAGGAACCGTGGAATTTTTAAAAAAATTTGATTAAAAAAATTTTAATTCAAAGAAAATAGCAGAAAAAGGTCGCAAATGGTTGCAGTTATTTATCGAAAATTGTACTGCAGCACACGGCGCGTTTGTTCTAAAAATACACGTTGCTATCTCTTCCTCCTGCAGGACACGATGGCCAGACAGCCGGCCCGAATGCTCCTTCCCATCCCCCGGTTGGTCGGCGACCCGGCCACATCTTTCACTCCACCGGCCCCTTGGATACGGTAGTCTGTCTTTGTGCCTGTGATATTACGATTATACGTTGTGTTCATTTAATCTTTATTACATTTTCTGTTTAGTTAACTAAATGCTACTAAATATAATTACCATCATGTCATTTAATGATATATACACAGTAGTGTTTATAAATCATCATTATTTTAGCAAGTGAAAGCAGAACATTTTAATTGCCACTAAGAAACGTCGGGTGCATGTCTCAGATATGCGTGGCATAGGACAGTACGACACTTGACAACAGCACGTCTGGTGTGTGTCTCTAGCCCACACGTGCACTCGCGCCCACACGCACGCACAATCGGCTCGACTGTAAATAACAGCTGTGGATAATAGGATACACTTGTATACGTCGGAGAAAAGAAAATGTGAAACAGCATTGTGTAGCTTTAAAGTTGTTCTGTGAATGTGTTATTCAAGTTTATTAACAATGAGCAACATCTTGATGTTTGTAATTGCTTACTCTTGGTGAGCAAATTGAATGTCTGTATCAAATCCCTATCTATGCACATTGGTGAAGTGTGTAAAAAACTCGTGCACAGAGTAGAATCATTACACAAGCAAATTATTTTCACACGGCCGGCCGAGGTAGAGGACTGAAAGAACTGCCTGCAGCCTGCAAAACAGAGGCAGTAGTGTTATCATCACGTCCCATCTGCAGAGCGAGCGTCAGGAGCTTGTGCCTAGGTAGTGGTCTAAAGTGGCACAAGTGACAGGTTAGACATGATGTGGATGTTTTTGAACTAGCCAGTTTCCAGATAGGTCCTTGCGTACACAAATTATTGTACATGTGTGTGTGTGTGCGTGCACGCATGTGCATGTGTGTGCGTGCAGATGTGTGTGTGTGTGCGTGCGCATGTGTGCATGTGTGGTAGAGGGGGGGAGGGGGGTCGCTTGCTGCCAAGACAAGGTCTTATTAGGCAAACAGCTTTATCAAAATGTATGTTTTGCCAGCTAGGTTTACCGTAGCCGGCAAAGTTTGTGGTTTGTGCCTAATATGTCGAAGAAAAGTCTTATATGTCAACCACGAATGTACATTCATTCATTCATTCGTATGTATGGGCCTATTGAAATAAATTACTATTTCAATCAACAACATTGTGATTGTTCCTTGTAAATAGTTTCTGAGCGCCGACATTGCTGGTATGTACTCAATTTACGTTACCGACGATATTGATGTTTTATTATCGTGACTTCAGGCTTGATATTGAGCTACAAAAAGGTCGTACAGTAAACCCCTGATCTAACGACATCGACGATCTAACGACATCAGCGATCTAACGACATCGACGATCTAACGACATCAGCGATCTAACGACATAATTTCCAGGAACCGTGGAAAAGTTAATATTTTAAAAATTTATCAAAAGTAGGCAAAGTAAAATATATTGCAGTAAAACATTAATTAAAAATAATTATGCATACATTAAACAATAACATAATGCAGTTATCATAAATTAGTAATATGCAGCTGTGAAACAAAGAAAAACTGTTTAAAAATGCTAGAAACTTCGACTGGAATATATTTGAAGAGCGCCGGGTGCGTAGGCCGTGCGCGCATTACCGACATGTGAGACATGATGACTAATGCTGCCTTATCTCCTAATGCTCCCCCTCACTTCTCCATGCTCCCTCCTGCCGGAACTTCCCTCTCACACTCCTCCACGTGTCCTTATCTCAGCTATGCAGTTCGATACGCGACGAGGCGTAAACACCTTTTTTGAGGAACTGTAAAAAATTTGGGTCAAAAAATTGAAAATTTAAGGAAAATCATCCTTGTTGCAATTTCCTTTGTGAGTGCTTTAAAAAACACAGCGCTCCTGACTGTCCATGCCAGCCAACAAACATTCACCCCCCCCCTTCCCCACGAACAAGCCAGATTGTGCATGTGCACACCCACATGAACTGCCGACTGTTTGATAGTTGCGTGCAGCTAGCATCCTGTCTCGCCACAAAGCCGAGCCACGCGTTTGTTTTTCCTCTCCCACTCGACGACTCTCTCCGGGGGATGGGTGTTGAATGAAGAGACGACACTGTTTTTGTTCCGCCCTCATTACAGCACTGCAAAAAAAAAAAAAAGACCAGCATGCACTCAGTCCGTAAAAGGAAAATATCCAGCTTTTTCTTTTATTCTTTAGCTGCAGAAGTGAGTTCTGCTTGACGTTGACAACGTCCGCTATATTATTGATAACTTGTCATGTGGCTTTGAAAGCGCTGCTGCGTAAAAACGGCCTACGACGCAAAAACAACAGTCTCGTCGCCGTGTGCGGCATGAGGGCTGATAAGGTTTTGTTTTTTGCTCGCTCGACAGTGGAGCTATAAGAGTGACTACAGCCAGCGCACAGAGAGCCTCTTCCCCTTTATTCGCAGTACAGAGCATTAAACTGGTGCATTGTGCATAGTTGCATGATTTTTCCAATAGGCCTACAACTTTTAGCGACGAGTAATTCAGTAGTTATTTTATACGTGGCAGCACCTTGAAAAGTCCATTTTTTTGCTCTTTTGAGTGGCTCTAAATTTGCAGAGTTTTTAAATAATACGAACTTTTTTTAAATGTATGTTCTTTAATACACACTTTTATTAGTATCGTGTAAATGCTTATAATGGCGACAGGCTGTAACAGTTCTTGTGCAATAAAAAGAAGACTCAATCGCTGTGCTGAAAGGTTTTAAAATCGTTGCTTTATACATTCTCGTAAATAATATGAGCTGTTCTATTGTGGTCTGAATGTGCTTCGCGCGAGACAAGTAGGATGAATTACGCGCGCACAAGCTGCCTGGAGGAGAGCCAAGGCCAGAGGCCCGGCCACTCCCCTCCCCCCTTCCTACACAAACCAATACCGAGCGAACCGCTCTGCCATGCATGTCACGGTGGGGAATTGTGGGGTACCATTTTATTTGGAAGTCACCTTTTCATCATACTAAAATATAATTTCAGTGAAAATTTTTTTAAGTCTGTAATTGTTCTACATAAATAATAATAAAAAAATAACAAACCTAAAACTTTTTACTTGGGGGGGTGGGGTGTCAAATTTAGTTACCTCGGGAGTAATAACATCTGAGATCTAACAACACAATTTCTTGGCACCGTGCAATGTCGTTAGAACGAGGGTTTACTGTACATGCACGTCCAGAGTATCACTTATTCAAAATATGTCATACTGTTGAAAAATATTATTTCAATAATTGCTGCTTTCTTGCAAATAACTACTAAGAATTGTCGTTGCGGGCGCAAGAATCTACGTTGCCGGCAACGTTTTTGCTTAATTTTGAGCCAAAGAAAGGTCATATATCTGCTTTGAGTGTATCTGTTAATTCAAAATATTTTACTCTACTGAGAAATATTGCTATTTCAATAAACTTTGGTGCGGCTTTCTTGCAAATTACTGCCAAAAATGGTTGTTGCGGGCGCAAGACTCTACATTGACGTAGTGTGACGTGCACTGGCACGTAGCACCTTCTTGGCCTCTTATCATACAGTAATTTCAATTTTTTTTGACTTAATATGTTTTTTTCCTGTTGTTTATAACAAATTAAGTAGGCCAACTTAACCAGGTATAAGGATGTATTCGGCGGGATCCAACATATCAATTGGTGATTCTAATAGAGAAATCAACATTAAAAGTCTATTAAAAATTTAAATTTAACTTTAAAGCAAGAGAAAAGTATTTAATTTTACGTGTCAATTTTATCGGATTCATGTTGTGTTTGGATTTAATTTCAAGCAACTTTTCTAAGTAAACTTTTCTGATATTTTGCCTTGTTTGGATTTTTAAATTTCAAGTAGCCTCTTAGCTTGCTTCTCCTGGAATGGGATTTATCTGGCAGGCTGGTCAAAGTTCTCTGGCTTGGAAGCACGTACCGAGAAGTGCTAGCTTTTAAAATTTCAAATAAGCTCTGAGCTAGCCTGTCCTTTGGATGGATTCATCTGGCATGCAGGTCAGAGTTCACTCGCTTGGAGGCACGTATTGGGACGTGCTGGAATGCGATGAGCTCTGCCGGGCGTTTCTCGATCGACGTGGGTGGTAGTGTCGGGCGCAAAACTCCGTGAAGGTGGTGATCCGCGACAGATTGATGACGCTGCACATCCCCAATTTATAAATTAAGGAATATTAGCTGGTATTATGGAATAAAATGCTTTGTAAATTTATCAGTATCTATTACATACAATTTTTAGGTTATAAACGTCAATTAACCAGGATTTTAGGCAAGTTGGATCTTGATGTATCCCTTCGCCGCTCGGCCGAGTAAGTCCGGGTGTCCGCCCAGGAAAGTGAGTTGTGATTCATCGGAGCTCGTGACCGGTTGCCGGGAGATGGCTGGCTAAGTTTTTGTTGATTAGTTTGAAAACAGTTGTGTTTCATCGGATCTCGTGACCGGTTGCCGGAAAATGGCCGGCTAAGTTTTTTTGTTCAAGTGTGTAAACGTTAGTTGTGATCCATCGGAGCTAAAGAACGGTCGCCGGGAGATGGCTGGCTGAGTGTTTTTATGAGTTGGGGCATCATGGCGGCAGGAAGAGGACGTGTTAGACGTGATAGAGGGGCTGTGAAGCCTAGAGGACGGATTCGTTAGACGAGATCTGTCTTTTTGTTTGTCTCTCCTTTTTTTGGCATACTGCCTTTTCATTTTATCGTAATGTAACCAGAAGTAGGTATTGGTAACCGAGTAGTCAGAACTAAGGTAGATAAAGTGCCGGACCAAGTACTATTACGGAGGGAAGCGGCAAGTCGTAATACATAGATAGAAAAGTCACCTCAACTAACTCTGGGCGAGCACTCCCTTTGTGAATTGCCTTTGTCTGTTAAGGGGTATTGATCCCTACCACCTTGGATTATCTGTTTCTTCTCGATAACTTCTGTTACAGTCGATGTATCAGAATTTTTGTCACGACAGGGCATAGATACAATCTTAATCGATTTTCTGTAATTGCTGGAACTATAATATATTCATTATTTTGCAACGGGAAACAGCTGAAAAGGATAAAATTGCTTTATTTACGGGAGCGACTACAGAGGCCGCAACATTAACAGAAATAATGCCATATGGATTCCAAAAAGTGAATAAAACAATAAACTAATTCTTGTCAGCGTGAAAAAAAGTAAAACAATGTGTCTATTCCCTGGTTTATAAGAAAAACCGTAAAACCGATCTGACAGGGATGAATCCCCCTTAAAGTGCATCAAAATAAAGGTTAAATAAAAAAAAATGCCAATATAATTTTTCTTCTAATTTTTTTTATCCGTTTCTAACCTCACTGCTATCCGGGCTTCAGTATTAAGGCACCGCCTCTGCATCAGCTAGCTGTGTTTTGCTATTCTTCTGTCTGCAAACTGCTTGCAATAGCAATGGGGGTAGAGTTACGTCCCAGAATTAACAATACGGCAACGAAGCAGCACCACCACATTCTGTAGTCCCCGAACAGGGACATTGTAACTTCCAACACATTATATATATATATAGACAACTACATCGGCGACGTAGACACGAAGCCCCGTCACAGTAGAAGTTGATGCTTAATTTTGAGCCAAAGAAAGGTCATATATCTGCTTCGAGTGTATCTATTTATTCAAAATACTTCACTCTACTTAGAAATATTACTATTACAATAAACTTTATTGCGACATTATAGAAAATAACATCCCAAAATGGACGTTAGGGGCTCAAGGATTTATGTTATCAGCAACGTTTAAGATTTATAATGAACTAAACAAAGGTTGTAGATCCACTTTAATGTCATACTTTAATAATAACACATTTGCTTTTCAAAATAAATGTGTATAATTTTATAAAAACATGTAATTTTTGCGCCAAAGACGAATGGACGCCGATTCAGTGAAAAAAATGTTGACATTTATGAGGTCGGGGATCGCAGAAAATTTGTCAAAATTCTAATAATGACCTTATTCCCGGGAACCGTGAAGGGTCGTTAAATCGGGAGTTGACTATAGATATACAGTTAACTCTCGATATAACGACGCCTTAGTTTGCCAGACAATTATGTCGTTAGATCGCTGATGTCGTTAGTCCCGAGGTACAGTAGAACCCCGATTTAACAAAATGCTATGGGACCTGAAAATGTTTGCTCTAAATCGATGTTTTGTTACCCCTTCCGCCAAAAAACACAAAAAAAAAGTTAAATCGTCAGGTAAGTTTCATCCGAATTTAAGGTAATTTTAAAAAAAGTATCTTGGCTCAAAATAATAACAAAACACATTTACCGTCAACAGGTAAGACGCAGCTGTGAAAAGAAAAAAAATCTGCGATAAAACTTCAAAAACTTCCAGTGGAACGCTCGGCGAGCGTGCGAAAGGTGAGTTAGGCCTTCCTTGCGCGCCATCAACATATGAGAAGTGATGACTAACACCGCCGAGTCAATATTTCCATCTCTCTCCCGTCCGCTCCATCAACAAAATTTAAGGAAATTCCCATGAAAAATAGTAAAAAAAATTGATATAATGAAACTGAGTTAAAAGTTTGTGAGACAACAGTAAAATAGTAATTAAATATGCGCGGCGGCGGTCATTATAGGCAGCTTGTATGCAACCGAGCTCGTGAAACAAACTCGTTGGTCTGCTCACTAAAAATACTTGGCACTCGAGCGGTTTTTTAGCATCGGAGAAACAAATTATTAACGTTTACGGTAGTAAATTCGTTGTAAAAAGTGTGCATAAATAATATTACGTATTTTTTTTAATAATCTTGCTTGTTTTATCCCGGGGCGCAAGTGTAAATAATCACGCTGCACACCACTGCAGTCTATCGGTAATATACATAAATCAATAGAACACACGGTACTGCAGCGCATTCTAACGGAGACGCAAAGCACTACCTGTGAATTAGTTCTTGTGCTGTCCACTGCTGCGCTGTGCAGACTGGGTACCGAGGTGCATGTTCACTCGCCAACCGCCAGAATGAGGATCTACACGCCCGCTTGTTATGCAACACAGCGGTGCTCGCTCAGCCGCGCCCGTTTATCCGTATCTCAAAATCACTCCCACAACCAAAGTTTTCAACGAATTTTAACGTTTTTTTTTTTACGATAGATGGTTTAAGCTTTTCTACGGAGAAATAAGTATATACGGCGGTCGGTGCTAGTATTTTTAAAGAACTTAAATTACAATTAATCTTAGATTTTATCAAAGTCACTTAGTTATTTAATAAATTTTTTTGTTATTTTTTCAAGGTTCCTCAAAATCCTTTAGTTAAATCGCTGTTTTCGTTATTCCCGAGTATTTTAAATCGGGGCTGTACTGTAATTAATTTTGACACTCCAACATTTAAAAAATAAAATTTTAAGTGTTTTTTTTTCTTAAAGTTAACAAAACAGTTACTGACTTAAAATGAACATGTTTTTTTGAAATTATATTTTAGTATTACGAAAAGGTGTCTTACAAATAAAGTTGTGCTCCATAATTCCCCGTAAACCTTGACTCCTGCGGCCGAGAGGCGCTCTAGGTCTGGTTGTGTAGGATGGGGGATCAGAGTGGAGAGGAGAGCGGTCGGCTGGCTTTGGCTTGTCTCCCTCTCAACTGACTGTGTGCACGTCTGCATGATTCATCCTGCTTGCCTGTCGCGAAGCACACATTGATAACAGAATGACTATTATTATTTACGTGAAAGTATACTGCAATGATTAAGAACCTTTCAGTAAAGCTATTGACTCAATTTTTTGTAATTGTGCATGAACTGTTACACCTTGTCGCCATTATATGATTTTAAGTGATACTAATTAATTTCTAATATATATTTTTTTTAAAAAACCAGTATGCCTATTAAAAACTGAAAATAAACTTTTCAAGGCGCTGCTGTCACTATAAAATGACTGACTTGTCATTTTAAGTCTTAGGCCTATAGGAAAAGTCTTATGCACAACACACCAATTTAATGCTCTTCACTGCGAATAGAGGCAGTGTGTTGTGGTGGTACTCGCCCCCACTTTACCTCAAAAGTTACACAGTCTCTATACACGGCATCACGTGCGGTAGAGTGAGATCTCTCTTCTCAGGGTTCACTAGTAGGTTTGAAGGCGTGCAAGCACGTCGTTAAATAAAATAGTTACATTTTAGGAGGATGGCATTTCATAGTGCAGAAATTATTCAAACATTACAGAATCACGAAACAAAAATGCTTCACCAGTGGGCTATAAATGGGTTGTTGCAGCTAGACCATTTTTTGAGTTACTTGTTACTGAAAGAGTTCCATCGGGCCTGCACACATCACGCCCAAACCCTTCTGAATTCGCACAAAGAAAAATATTAAGCCATTTAAAACTGAATCTACCGCAATTAATTAGCGGCTAACGTCGATAAAGGTAAAACAGACTGAAAATTTAACTATGGCATCTCAAAGAAGCTAGTTATCCACCGTGTGTACTATTCAACCACGTGGGTGGGTCGGCGAACTTACGACCGCGGTCCCGACACGTCTTCATCATGCAGCAGGTCAAGAAAGACTGGGGGGATTCCAGGGCACGCGCGGCGGACCAATGGTGCCATAGCCTCCAACCCAGCGCACACGTCCCTCCGGAACTCTTTTTGATTATAACTAATGACATGGGTTACGTAGAACCCTCAATTTAAATCCTATGACTCCTGGCGCTTAATATTTGATACAAAAATTCTCACTTTACGTTAATTTTTACAGGTTAGTCAAACATTGAAGAAACAATAAAAGGCGCCGTTGGCGGAGTAATACATTTGCGGCCATCGCCGGAAACCTTGTGACGTACAGGTGCCAGCCTGTCGCATGCCTGTTGCAATCCACAAGCCCAAACTGACATGAAAAGTGAGAATATTAAATATGCATTTTGGCTCACATATTCCAACAAAAAGTTACTTAGATAAAGTTCCTGAAATTTAAAGCTGAACAAAATGAGACTAGTCAGGAGTCTCTACGACAAAATTGACTTGATTGAAATATTTAAAATTATCAATTAATGAGTTTTAGCTAACACTAGCCCTAGGTAGCCCACCACAATAAATACAATTAATTACGTAGTTACAAAAGCTTTACATTAAAATATGGCTTTCTTCTTCAGGATCGCATTCAGTAGCCTCGTAGGACTAAAGTTCATCCACAGATCTTGATGTTAGCAAAGATTATTACAATTAATTAACAAATTAAATTTATTCAAAATTAAACGATGGGACTTCGGCGAACAAACGATGCACTTGCACTCTGCAAGCCGGGCAGGCTCACCGCTCTGACCGAGCAACTTATGAAATGTGGGGCTTCACTTCACAATTGCACATGATTTTGTAGGGTCAAAAAAAAATATACATAAGTGGTAGCTGCCTTAGTGAGTTGGGGGCTCTTAGGCGTGGCCTGGCATTATGGTCGGTGTTACACTAACTCTGGGGTCACATAGACAACACTTAAGATGGAAAAGAAAAAGAAGAAATCACATGGCTGGTGAGGCCAGTTACTCTACAGTGTGTCTCGACATGCTGGTCGCAGTAGCTCTAATCGCCGCCCTGTTGAGCGAGCATAATCAAAAACCTTATCAGCCCACATGTACGGGACTAGTTGTAGGCTGTTTTTACGCAGCAGCCATATGCCTCATGTTCCGAGTGATCAATAACACAGCGGAAGTTGTCACGGTCAAGACTAGCTCAATTCTAATGTACACTACCAGACGTGAAGCAAGAGAAAAAAAGAGGAGATAACGCACTATTGTTTTCTTTTTTTGCCTCTTTTGCGGACTGAGAGCCATGCTGGTCTTTTTTTTTTTTTTTGTGGTGTAATGAAAAAAAAAAGTCGTCTCTTAACCCTTCAACCCCTAGTCTCTCTTCAAACACGGAAACGAAGATAATGTTTGGGAGAGGGTGGGAAAGAAAAGGCAAACATGTGGCTTGACGGCCAGACAGGCTAGTTGCCACGTGACGTACCACAGTCGGCAGTTGATGCGATCTCGCACGAGCACAATCTGGTTTGTGAGGCAGTGGGTGAGGTAGTGAACGGTTATTGGCTGGTGTGGACAGGCAGAAGATTTTTAGACGTGCATTTCTTACAGCACAGCACTCTCCAAGCAAAATACAACCACGGATGAGCAACAGGTCGAACAATATAATACCGTTGCTATGCGCAGGTCTGGTGGCTGACTGTGTATAGGCCATTCGGAATAAAGTGAGCACTAAAGATTTAACCTTTGAAAAAAATCACTAGCTGTTACTGCATATAAAGTCAACATTAACAACAGTTACGTTATTGTTTGTATGGTTGGTAGCGAATAACTGCATGTAGTTCCATGCATTTTCTTATTTGAATACAGCATTAGTGAAACAACATCAATTGCAAACGACCTCTCTGTATTTAATATACTTAAAAATATTTATTTAAGTTCTTACTGACGTACCTGCTGACTGTACAATTTTATTTAATTAGCGGCAGCAGAAAGCGACGCAACCGAGTCGATTATCGTGGCACGTGACGCTAATGCTTCGCGCCACAGAGGTAGTTTAAATTTCACCGACAGATGGCACAAGAGTTAGGTTTTCGCCGCTTGGAAGCGAATTGCGCCATTCAGTTTGTTTTTCCGTTATGTAATGAATATCGGTTTCTGATAAACACTTATAAAGTATTAGAAGTGACTGTTCATGAATATCATTGATAAATTATGTGAAGTCATTAGTAATGTAAGTTGTTATGTTTTATGATCGCCAGCCTGAGTATCTGGAAATAGAAACAGCATTTTTCCCCTTTTTCACACATTAAGAAAATAGGTTATTTATTGTTTCTCTTTACGTGCGTCATCGTTTATTACAGTATGCTGAACGGAACTTGAATTCTTGAGTTGCGTGTGTCATGTGTGTTTTTAGTGGCGGTTTTAATTTAAAAGTTTGAATATACTGTGCATGCATTTACGAGATTCGTAACGGCAACAGAGCCGTTAGAGTAGACGCAGAGAAACCAATGTTATAATACGTTTACTAGCATGTATTTATAACTAAGATTACTACTGAGTATAGCACATATTCAACACCCGTGCATTTAATGAGTATATATTGTAGTTAAAATTTATTGGAGCAGTGTAACGTAAATGTAAACATTGTACAAGCCTATGCAAATAAAAGCACGTGGCAATGTTGGTGTTTAAATGCAGCGGAAAGATATAAACTGGCAGAAAATAGAAATTAATCAGGGCTTTTTTGAGTTCTCACTTTATTTCGAATCACCTATAGCACAGATACGGAGATGTGTAGGAGTAAGGAGAAGGAAGTGCAGAGAGGAGGACACATGGAAAAATGTGACATAGGTGTGAAGGGTGGAGGTAGCGTGGAGAAGTGAGTAGGAGGAGGAAGATGAGGTAAGGCAGTGTTAGTAATCACTAAAGATACGTTAAATTTGTATTTACGATAAATCTGGAATAGATTGGAAATTCCAGCTACAAAAAATGTGAAATGTATGCGAAATTTCCGGGTTTTTGTAAAGTATTTGCGGTGATTTGTGAATATTAGATTGTGTATTATTAAATAAGTGCCAGTTGGCCCTGCCTAACTGAAATAACTATCTCTGAAAATCACAATAACATTGAAATAATATTTTCAGTACAAAACTTAAAAAACGTGGTTTTAGTAGTAAACACCGAGACGTTTATTTTGATAGCACACTTGTGCTTGAGCAACGAACAAAAAGAAAAGAGACCAGCCTATGCCCGCAAACATGGTGTAGTGTTTATTTTAAAACGTTTTAACTTGCGACTTCATCTAATTCGCCGTAATCAGGAAGGAAATTATTACAATAGCGTAATTTTTGCTGCCAAGAGATGTTTACTAACAAGAATGCTACAAGCTCGTGACACAAGCAGGGAACACTAACAATCGACTAATCGACTTGTGCTTTGTAGTAGTTGTAGTACATACGTCAAGCGGCAAATAGTGCTGCAATCTGCCGTTAGGCGTTTGAACTACACATACACTTCACCGCGTTGTAGTTTGCAAGATGCGGTAAAATAAATACGAAAACAGAACAGTTTATTGAAAGTTTATTTTGATTTTACACTTAGAGACATTGCGTTACTGACTTTACAATTTTTATGCTGCATTAATTTGACTGTTTGGTGTTCACCACCATGTTTCATCTGAAAAAATTTATGGCATTCTGTTAAGGTTGGCACAACTTTTGTGACATTTTTCGGTATGCGTGAGTAGCGGTAATTTTCTTTCAAAATGGGAAGACCGGAAATAACTATTAAGGACCATGCAAGGGACTACAAAGAAGAAACAGAATAAAGTTTGCTACATATTTTGGAAACTATTTTTTCGTGTCATAAATTCTGTAAAATGGTTGTTCTCATTTTAAAGTTGTTACATAAGGCTATTTTTCTTGTATTGTAAATGCTACAAAATGCTAATTTTTCCATTTTATAAATGCTACATAATGCTATAGACTATAGAATAAATGCTAAAAAAAAGTGTTTCAAAATGCTCTTCTCACCTACCTCTAGTCGTCACGTCTCACTAATGCCAGTGTTGCGCGGGTAACCTAAGCCACCAGGAGCGCACTTCAATTACATTACAGTCAAAGTTTCTAACATTCTTCAATTTTTTTTGTTTCACAGCTGCAGGTCACTAATTTATTATAACTGCAGTATGTTATTGTTTAATGTATGCAAAATTATTTTTAGATAACGTTATACTGCAATCTGTTGCACTTTGCTTAACTTTGATACATTTTGAAAATAGTATTATATTTCTCCGAGGTTCCTGGAAATTATGTCGTTAGATCGCTGATGTCAGATCGGGGTTGTACTGTACATTACGATTCCTTGTAAGTGACTCTTCCTGCACATTGAGCTTGACCGTCCACCACATTACAGTTGATTGCTGCGAGTTTACTGTAATGAAAGGAACTTGAAGTTGTACATTTATGAGTGAAAACAATTTACAGTGAACTCTTTTATTTATGCTTTTCAGGGGGCATGGCGAAAAAGTGTAAATAGCAGGTATATGTAAATTAATGTGTCTATATATATATATATATATATATATATATATATAATATGTGTGTGTGTGTACCTATTATGCGTGCAAACAATACAATAATCATATTTTATCACATACAGTGTGGTGGAGTGTAAGTTACCAATAATGGAATTTAAAATACTCTTAATGGGAAGATTCACAGCATGGGCACCATGTTACCACTTGAGGCAATCATGTAAATACTGTTAGCAATCTGATTTTTTTTTAATATAATTTGGTTTACATTGTTCTGTATTAAAAATATTCTGCAATGATATAATGCATGTTCTCATGAACTGGTCACATTTCCCCATGATTTTCAATTTTTGATCCATATAAAATTTTTTCAGGTATTTATTTTTTAACATTAAAATACGGTTATATAATCATTTGACAACGCTGTACTGCAGTTGAAATAGTTTTAAAACAACTGTTTATAATAAAACCTTTTCAAACATATTTTACAAATTTTGGATTAACGTTACCATTATTTGCATGTGTAAAGAAAGACAAACCCCGAATGCATGTCAAGAGCTCCATGTTGCCAATGTGAATCCAGCAGTAGAAAGAGTTTGAGGCGATCAGTAGCACTAGCAGCTCTCCAATTTCTTGTGCACTGAGTGCAAGCATTACATGCTATCCTGGTCATCCTTCTAAGGCTTTGCAAGCACTCACCAAAACGCAAACAGCTGGAAAAGTGAGAATTTTGTGATGTGGTGTGCGGAAAAATTTAATATCCCACTAAATGTCAATCAAACAGGACCTAAAGAAAAAAAAAGGAAATTGAAAAAAAAAAAAAATGTGAATAATGAGGATGTAAATTATGTACCAGGTTTCATTTTGTACTGAAATGTTTTTAAATGGTTTTCAGGGTTAGAATAGACATTCTTTGTAAAGAGAAACGCCTAAAAGTAAATTACTGTTAATGAGCGTTCACTGTACAGTATTGGTTACCATCATGCTGAAATTACATTTTCTTTCTGTGTTGTGTGTGATGACTTACGGTTAAATTTACATTTAGTAGAGGACCAAATGAAAGTGTGACGCGTGTCCCTTGCGCTAGACGTTCTGGGTTGCAAGTAAGATTGCTGAATGCGAGCAGTGTGTGGATCTAGAAGACCTTTGAGGTAAAGAGCATGAGATACTGGGGTGGTTCTTCTAGAGTAGTTAGTAATAGAGTTATCCTCGACCCAGCGAGTGACTACTGGGTGAGCCAACAAGAACAAACTCTACTTGCTAG
>PNEQ01003534.1:0-24049 GCA_003012365.1 Medauroidea extradentata | reverse complement strand
TAGACCTGGTCGCTCCCGACCCAAACGTAGCAGACCAGTGAGTGCATGGCCTTAATCATCTTATTACAGTACTCAAGGACTTGCACCAGGAGCAAAGGTTTGAGAGGTATGTCTGCTTTGTTCCAAACATAGCGTAGACCTGGTCGCTCCCGACCCAAACGTAGCAGACCGGTTGGTGCGCTGCCTTAATCATCTTATTACAGTACTCAATGACTTGCACCAGGAGCAAAGGTTTGAGAGGTATGTTTGCTTTGTTTTCTGACAGTGAAATGTTCGTTTCGTAAAGCACCTGAGCTTGATGTCACCGGACTGTACTGCTCTCTGAAGCTACGTTTTATATTTCATTCAGGTATCTAATGGTAGCACTGTTTCCTTGAATTAAGTATGTTACAGAACAATTTACAAAAAATGGTAACGGCTGCAAATTTATTGGATGCTCTCCTGCTGTTATACAGATATTTTTCCCAACAATAGTACTGTGGCTAGTTATGAACAAATACAGTTAACATAGGAAACAATTCTGTTGAATTGTTGGTTACATGTGCACACCTACTTGCATCATTTCCACACTTACACATTTAAAACTGACCAAATTATTATTTTGTGAGCAAGGAAACATGTACAGTCCAGTTAAATAAGCTCTTATAATTGTGTATGAATTATGAACATGCTGTATGTCTAGGAAAATGTTTTGTTGTTAGTAAACTATAAGCTCTCTCTGGAGGTGAACTAAACCATTTTGACATATACTTATGATATCAGAACAAATTGGCCAGTTGAAAGCACAGAGGTCTTGTTTGTTCAACAGAAACTACTAAAAATGTATATCTCAACTGTTATACAATTTTCCAAAGGTTTTTCTAGCCGTACTATTTTTCATTGACTGAGAAAACTTGAGGAATATTTGTGTAGGATTTAAGCATTTACAGTAATTTAATGGCTATAGTCAATCAAACTTAACTCATCCTGTTTAGTAATGAACCTAAGTGTTGAAATTTACTTATGCTTAAATGTCTGCACAGCTATGTCAACACATCTACTTAATTATCTCGGGTATTACGCTGCTGTAGGGAAGGATAGCTGATGTTAGTAGATGATACATGTCAGTTGGCTAAGAAAAGATGAAAATTAAACTTAACATGACATGGAGTGAAACTGTAATGTTGAAAACATTAAAGAAAGAAATAGGAATGCAAATATTGTGTTTGTGAAGGCAGAAAGTGAAATGTTGGTGCTCGAGAGCTGCATTTACTGTAATTATTGTGTAACAGTGAATAGTAATGTATTACAATTGTAAAATATGTTCTGCTTAATACAGAGTACAGTTTTTTTTATTTTGTCAGTGCAGGTTTTATTTGGACTTGCAGTAGTGTATAAAAACCTATGTTGTTACTGTGGTTACATATTATATTTAATAAAATTACAAATTACTTAGAATTTTTTTAATCTATATTACAGACTGAATTTCAACTATGTAATCTGCAACTGAATTGCTTTTGGACATTCACCAACACGGTAAATCTCTGGTGATCCCAAAAACTAGGTCACATGACCAATAAATGCCAGTTAACTGTATCGGTTTACTGACCTGTCTCTCATTGGTTGTAAGAGGTCTTGGAGAGTCTTGGGTAGGAGATGATTATCCACGGAGGCGTGGCTGCCTCAGTCGTCCGCCCCGAGCAGCTCCTGGAGTCCCGCTGACAGAGATTGAAGGAGCAGGTCGCTCAATGCGTGTGGCTTAATGAGGCCCGACATGTGAGAAGGGGCAAGTCCATAGGGATGAGGGCCAGCCCGGGTAAATATTGTGTTGTGTACGAGGTGCTGGCCAGACCTCTTAGGCATATCCTCTGAGCAGTGTGCAGGGTTTGTGGCTAGTGGGGAATGTTTCCGATGAACGACTGCTGAAGTAGGAGTGAAATAAGCCACTTTACTTCTAGCATCATTGCCCACTGTATAGTGGGCTAGGGACTTACAAGTTCACTCTTTATGTACATCATTTGTCACTGCTTGCCTTATAGTTCTGTTGAGACATAATAATGCTATAACATAGATTTGATAACAGAGATGGATCAAAATAAAGGTTACATTGTAATACATATTTGCTGTAAAAGAAAGGTAAAATGTGTACACTATCAAGTTTAATTTCATTTCTCTATCCTGCCATCTGTCATCAGAACTTGTGATGTACCAGTCCTTGGGACATCCAGTCTTTATATTCTTTCCTTTTACTCTTATGTACACTTACTTTTTGCAGATAGTCAATTGTCACATCTGTCGGATTATTATAAATATTTTACTGCAGCTGGTACTAGTTACAAACATATTGTAGAAATATAAAAATCCACTTACACAAATGTTGATGTAGAAGATATTTTCCTTTATTAAATACTTTACTTCATTTGTGTGTATGTAGAATAGGTATAGTACATTTGTGGTTTCATATTTTCTTGTGTCTGTAAAACCAGATGTGTTCAACTTGTGATGAACATTTTTTTCTCAGGTGGCTAAAGCAGCAGTTTGACGATGCAGATACTGACAACAATGGCATTTTAACATTTGAAGAGTGCCAAAAACTACTGAATCAATTGAACATCAAAATTCCAAAGTCTTTAGTTAGGAGAATGTTTCATGTGAGTATACTGTCTGATAATTATTACATATTGAAGTGTGTGTGTGTTTGTTTGTGTGTGTTTTTGTTTGTGTTTGTTTGTGTGTGTGCATGCATCTCTGTGTGGTTACCTATGTGTGCATCTGTGTTTGCATGCGTGCTCTAGAGATATTTTATTGGAAGTAAATATGGTCTGCAGGGTTTACAATCAAAGACTGCATAAATATTCATAAATTGTCATAACTAATCTGTAAACAAACACATTGACTCTGAAGTCTTAGTTTATTTCTTTCAGGATGCAAACACAAACAAAAAGCAAAGGAACGGTGAAGATGTACTCGACTCTGAAGAATTTGTGACGTTTTGCATGTATCTGATGTCGAGGCCAGAGATAAAGCAGATATTCACATGGTTTGTAATTACATATATTTAATGTATATAGTGTAATTATAATAGTGTAGTATTGTAGATAGTGACATCTGTCACTATGTAGAACAGTGTGTTGTTGTAGTAGTAGTACTGTAGTAAGTTGCTCAGAATATTTCATTCGTAGAGCACAAGGGGACCAAACATTCTTAAGCACAGTAAACATCTTTACTGAACCATATAATTTTCCTTACTGTGACATAGTAGCTTATATATAAGTTTGTTTTTATTAACTTCCCCTCTTCTCAACCAATTAGAATAATTTATTAATTCTGTACACAGATTTGTTAACTGCTAACACCAGCGTGGAGGCACTAGCACAAGGGTACTAAGTAAAAATAGTTGGTACTTGTTTGAACAAGGCACCAACATATTGTGTCTAGTGGACATTCACTAGCCGTATCAGTAGGCTCCTCTTTCGTGCTGCCTTCAGTTCTTGAAGCAGTGGCCCTGTGGGTCTCTGATCACTGTCTTCATTGCTGCTTTCTCAATCTCATGCTCCATTACTGCATTATGTCAGTATTCTTTTGCAGAATTAATTACATGTTAGCATATTTCTCTTCCAGTGATCAGGGGTCACTTCTCTTAAACAGTTGCATGCAGTGAAAGCTTGCTCACATTGCTGGCCACAATTTTTTGTTCTCCTAAAATCCATATAATTTATGTTTAACCTCCTGAAAGGTTGTAAAAAGGAATTAATGTGCCACCACATTTACATCGGTATTCGCAGGAATATAATATTGTATATTGGTAATGTGTACAATTTTATATTGACATATTATCTTGTATTTTAATGTAAGGTTTAAGTATTTAGGTAAATCTCAGGACACAACTTTTGATTTCTCAATTGCCAGTCTTGTGTAGAAAAATCTTTGAACCAACTAGGTTTATTAACCACTCTTTACAATCTCTGATTTTCATTAGGGTTATATTCCCTTGATTTTTCCTTGGCCACATCTTGCCTTTGACTGGTAACATTCTCAAACCCTCTAAATTCTTTGTCTAAGTTGCCTTCATCCCACATCGTATCACTCAGTACTTGATGTCCTGGCTGCTCAGTGGGTAATTTTTCTGAACCAGCCTGTTCATCACAACATAAGACTGTCTGTTGATAGAGGGCAGGTATGAGGAACCAATTGTTCCTCCTGTAGGAGTCCCTACCTGTGTCCACAACATATGATGTGGGTTCAGGGCCTGCCTGCTTAATATTGCCATACTTTCATATATCTTCTCCATACTGCATCTCCCTCCTCCAGGTTTCTCAGATTCTTTACATTGTGCCTTTTATCATACTACCTTGCCTCTTTTGAGCATTATTACTTTACTCTCTTGTTTGCACGTTGTGGGGATTACTTTGTGCATTTATTGTGGATGGTAGAGAAGGAAGTGTGAATCTAAGTTTCCTATTCTTCAAGGATTCTGCTGAACTAAACCCATTCTGCAAAGGGGCACTGCGATAGGCTAGAAGAGCTGATGCTTTGTTCTCATTTTTTTTTCCAACAGTTGGTTAGCCATTTTTACTGTTACTTCCACCCCTCCATTGGATTGATGATAATGCGGAGAAGCTGTTACTTCTGCGAAATTACATATATTCCTCAGCAAATTTTGGTAAGCGAGAGGATAAAAACTGATAACAACTGTCTACTCTGAGCAGTTCAGGAATACCAAACCGTGCAAAACTTCTTTCTATTGCTGTATGAATAAGTCATCTGACAAGGAAGGTATGGAAAGTATTTCAAAGAATCGAGAATGATAATCGGTGATGATGAGATGCCAAGTTATGCGTTTGAAGAACTCTACCCTTATTTTCTCCCAAGGCAGGGATCGGAATGTTTCTTTTAAGTATGGCTCTCTATGAGTTTCCCTTTCTTCCTTACGTTGTGGACCGTTACAAATCACATTTCTAATTTAGATTACAGTCCTACCCAACAAACTGTAAGTTTTG
Source organism: Medauroidea extradentata (assembly GCA_003012365.1). Classification (NCBI taxonomy): domain Eukaryota; kingdom Metazoa; phylum Arthropoda; class Insecta; order Phasmatodea; family Phasmatidae; genus Medauroidea; species Medauroidea extradentata. Next base: position 19,070 of record PNEQ01003534.1, on the reverse strand, counting down.
CCCGTTCTCTGCACTTTACTATGCCCTGGTGCCCTGCATGAATGAACTATGAATTTCATTTGAAGACAGGGTGGTATAACGGGCCTAGTTCTTTTTAACAAGAGACTTTCCTCAAATATAATTTCATGTCTGTGTTGATAATACTGCTGCAAGTTTGCTTGCATATCCTTTTTTTTGAGGCCAACCAACCATAGAAAATTCTTTTTAAGTTTTCTACGTGTAGGGTCCTATTCCTGTTCTGTCTTTCTGTCTGTATTAAAGAGAGAAATTTATCTGTGATGGGCTATGTTGCCAGGTGTTTATGCACAAATGCCTCTGTTCCTTGAGAAAATTCAGATGCCTTCCCCCTTCACTTAAAATATTTGTCGATAAATTTCTAGACAATGCATCTACCGCTTCCATCTCCTTTCCTGAGGCATACTGCACTGTATAGTCATACAGCGTCATTCGTATTCTGAATCTTTGAAAATGTGGGGGGGGGGAGGAGGGAGAACAATACATCCAGCGGTTTGCTATGCAAAATCTATAACAATTGTTTATGATCTGTTTCAAAAATAACAAGCAACTCAAGAATGTACTACTGGAATTTTCAGCACCCCAAGCTAGAGCTAAAGTTTCTCTCTCAATTTGAGAGTAGTGTTTCTCTACAGAAGTCGATGATCTAGAACCATATACAACAATTTGCTGTACCCCATCTTTCTGCTGCATAATGAAACACCCTAACCCAAAGGAGTGTGCATCTGCACATATTATTTGATGTTCTGGGTTAAAGTATGCCAGGGTAGGTGTGTCTGCAAGGAGTCTCTTGATATCAACAAACACCTTAGCTTGAGCTGGCCCCCAAAAAATTCAAAATCTTTTTTTAAGGAGAGACCAACTTTTGAGCTTTCCCAGGAAGAAACTGTGACGATAAATTTACTAACCCTAAAAACTGTCGCAGTTCACTAGTTGTCGTGGGTTGAGGACATGCTACTAGTGCATCTACTCCTGCTGGATCCACTGATATACCTTCAGAACTTAAAATATATCTCAAATATTTGACTGATGTTACTAGTTTTTGGTGATTCCTTCTCTTTTTAGCCGTTGTAAAACCTGTCTTGGACTGCATCATGTCATGATATAGGCCTACTGCTTGCTTACACAAGAATGTCGTCAACATAAAAAATAGCTAAAATGTTTTCCAGAACTAGTGTAATTTTGCAAGAAAAGTAGTCAGGGGCACAGGCAATACCAAATGGTAGCCTTTTAAAGAAATATCTACCGAAAGTTGTAATGAGAGTAGTGAGTAGTTGATTTTCCTTTTCTAGCTCAACTTGGTAGCAGCCTGAATTTGCATCCAATTTTGAAAAATGTTTAGCGTCTTTAAGCGTGGCTAGTTTGGCTTCTACACTGGAAATGGGATAACATGGTCTACACACATTCTTATTTAATTCACACATTCTTATTTAATTCTGTATTCCCTACTAAGTCTGACTGCATCCCTTTTTGGAACCACTACAATTGAAGCTACCCATTTAGTTGGTTCCGTAACTGGCTCAATGATATTTCAAGTTATCAGACGATCTAATTCAACTTTTAATTTCCCCAAGATAGGCATGGCTACAGTCCTAGGGACAGACTGTATAAATTAATTTGCACTCTCTTTAACTACAATCTTAATTTTGCCTGATCCAATCATCAACTCGGGGAATTCTTGGGAAACACCCGCTTTTGTATATTTGGTGCCTACCTTGCCCTCCCTGCACAGCTGAGCCAACTCACAACCATCATTTCTGAAATATACAACTCCCAATTTTTTTTAAACAACTTCGTCCCAAAATTGCAGTTTGTAGGCCAGAAATTGCAAACACTTTTGTTTTATTTGTGTTGCCTTTAGCTTGCAGAGCTAACTATAGAAACTCATCAATCTTTAACCTATGCCCATGTGGTCTTGAAATATCCTCCTCTGTCCTATTTACCTGTTTAAAAATATGCCCTGGCACTAAAGAGGTAGGAACACAAGTAATGTCTGCTCCAGTGCAAAATGCCTTTACTAACAAATGTCCAGTGTCCCAAATTACTACAACTAAAGCACTTTATGTTTCGAGCCGGGCACTCCATCCTCTCGTGCACAGCCAATCCACAGAAACGACATTGTGCCTTATCTGACCATGCGGGAATTCTCACCACTGTTGCTGGGCTGCTGTTTTCAAAGAAGCACAGACGACTGCTGTCCTTGTAGTTCTACCTCATTCACTGCTAAAACCGCTTCTTCAGTGTTGACTGTAACTCCATGCCGACCACCAATCTGTCACGAATGAGTTCATTCTTTAGGTCCACATAATTGCAAACATAATTGCAACTAGTGCAGAGCCGTCACAAATTTCCTGACTGCTTCACTTGGTAACTGCACCAGAGAATTGAATCTATATTTCTATAAAATTGTATTTGTCCTTGGTGTAAAATATTCCCGAAACGCCTTTAAAGACAGCTCAAGTGTATCTCGTACTACTGCGAACTGCATTCAAATTTCCTCTGCTCAGTCACCCAAAACATATGAAAGGATATTTATCTTTTTGGCTTGAGGTTTAGAACTATGCCTAGACACTGATGTAAAGCGTAGAAACCACTTTTCCTACACTGACTACGATGCAGGATTTCCGAATTCCATTGGTTGTGGAGGCTTGCGATTACTTATCCTGCATGTCATGTGTGATTCCTTTTCGTCTGCCGTTACTCTGTTTTAGGACTGTAAATTACCAAATTCTTAAAACCCAACATTTGCTCGTTTTACCGCTACCACCATGTATGATTAGTAACAATACAAAAAATTGAACCATCACCTCCCATCATATGGGCTAACCTCAACTAATGGGGATGGTAACCAGACAAATACACAAGAACAGAATGTGGGTTGCGACTCCCTATTATTCGCAAGGATGCCTAGGCAAGGATTTACCTCAATCCAAACATAGGTAGAACTCATAACCTCAGTACAGTAATACCAGTTAATAATCAGCAATAGCTGCAAGCAAAATCTTATTTATATTGCAATCATAAAAGAGATGATCAATAGATTAGCTTCAAAGAAAACATAGCACATTCCGGATTCAATCGCAACAGCGATTTATTGATAAACCAAAACATAACAAAGTTGAACATAACCTTAAACTCATTAAATAAATTGCCAACATGAATCAAAACATTAGAAATTAAAGTACAAAGTATACTAATAACATTAAACATTAACATCACAAAATACTAGTGACAGGCGCACGAATGGAATAAAATTATAAGTGAACAATATGGAACATTAAGAAGCCCTAGTCGAGAATCCTGAGTAGGGTGTAGCAAAATTATAACATTTACAAAACGTCGGCTAGCTCTACCCTCGTAGGGAACTAACACTCACAACATGTGCTAACCGAGTCTCATTCCTCACTAGCAAACCGTAACATAAATCGTGGGGACACATGCCCCTAAATACATACAACATTACTTAAAAAACTCGGGGGACACTCGTCCGTACACAAAATCACGAACACCAGCATAACCTACCTCAGTAGCATGCACACATCAACTAACCCTAGCACAGTCTCATAAGCTGGTACATAAGGTGCATGTAAAATATTGTTTCAATACTATTATTTACCTGTAAGTGTACATATACTCTGTCAAAACCTAACCTTCAAATTACACATCTACAGAAATTACTTAATAAACAAACAAAACTGAACTATAGAATTTACATGTCTGCCCCCCCCCCCCTCTCCCTCTCTCTCTCTCTGTCTCTCTCTCTCACTTAATATTACAAAGATACTGAAGGTTTAAATTGTGAAATACCCGAATGTGAAAGTTACTTTGATTTACTGGTCAAAGAGAAAACAACAAATAGCACAAAACACGAACAAAATTCTAGGACTTGGGCCATTATGCTACAGGACTTCAACTCAAGTAATAATCAAACAAGAAACTAAACAGGCGCTGAAAATTAATCAAGTATAAGTCCTGCAGCATAACAACCCATTCTATATTTACAATAACGAATAACAAGACTGACACTTACATTTCTCAGGAAGTCGACTGAACCCCCATACTAGGAAAACACGAGTATAAATACAAGAAGTGAGCATTTATTTATTTATTTATTCATTCTGTAGAGCTGTTAACAAGCGTAAGCTTTATAGCTATAGAATATGTCAAATCTGTACATAACTAACACACAATTTACAATAAATATGAAACATAACCACTTACATAATAATTTATTAAAATGTATAAATGTTTGGCTACATAACGTCACAATCAATATATTATATAACAATGGCTGTTAAATATTAACTTGTACATCACAATTTTACAGGTTAGCTTTATGAACTCTTTTACTGAGTAAAAGGTGTGTGACAGTAAATATTCCTTAAGTTTGGATTTAAATTTAGTATTATTTTTACTTAAGTCTTGAAGATGAGATCATAATTTGTTATAAATTTTTATACCTGAGTTTATCGCCCCTTTTGGAAATTGTTTTGTTCTTGTTTGTGGAACATGAAACATACTACTATTTCTGTTGTTATGTAAATGGATACCAGAAGAATTTTTTTCAAAATGCATTTGGTTTTTTAAAACAAATTTAACTATAGAATAAATATACTGGGAATAAAAGGTGAGAATATTTAATTTTTTAAGATGTATTTACATGATTCATATTTCTTAGCACCTACAATTATACGTACAGCTCTTTTTTGTGATTTAAATATTTCCATATGATGTGAAGACGTTCCCCAAAAAATTATACCATAGCACATAACTGAATGGAAATAGGCAAAATAAATCTGCTTCAATGATGTAATATTCATTAATTGTGGAAAATTTCGCAGAGCAAAAGAAGCTGAGCTAAGTTTAGGTATAATACTAGCAATATGAGAGTTACCAGATAACATCTATATATATATATACCCAAAAGTTTTGTACATTGACTTAAATTAGTTATATTACCATCTTTGATTATTTCTAACTTGTAATCAGTAATACTTGAAGTTAAAAATTCTATAGAAGTGGTTTTATCTAGGTTTAAAAATAAATTATTCGCAGTAAACCAATTACTCGGTTTCAAAATTGCATTTTTCATAATTTCTGTAAGTTTAGTTTCATCTGAATATATAAAAGAAACAACAGGGGGCAGAGTACAGATCCCTGCAGCACTCCATATTTTAGTACCCCATTACTAGATAATATGTAATTGGTTTCATTTTTCCCGTTATAGATACCTGTTGACTTCTATCAGGGGCGGATCTAGGATTAGCTTCAGGGAGGGGCGCTGGTAATTTCCACAGATGTTGTTAGCAGGATAGTTTTCTGTTAATTCGAAATTTCTGAAACAAAATCTAAATGACCTGTTAATGTTAAAACATAAATTTTCTAAACAAAGTTGTGTTTACATATAATTAAAAATACACCCCAGCGAATAATTAATCTTATTTACATATCCTACAAGAAAACTAAGCATTACAAAACTCATATAGTCATCACTGATTGGTATAAAATAGCTAAGAAAATTGAGTATTTTTTCAGAACGTAAGTTGATAGATCTATCAGAACATTGTCCAATTCAAATTACATATTTTTAACAAAACCATGTGAATATAACACAAAAAGCAGAATATTTGAATATCATTCAGTATTCAGTTCTATGGTGGTTAGAACATTGTCGAAAGTTCCTTAAAGCGCAAACTCTATCCGCCTACTTCTCACACTTGCAAATCTGTTTATTTCATCTTCGATGTAGATGTCTACGTCTCTGTGCACATGTAGCAAGGCGAGCCCCGTCAAACGTTCCTCCGTCATTCTTGATCGCATCCAAGTCTTCAGCCTCCTTAGTGTTGAAATACTGCGCTCGGCAAATGCTATTGATATTGGAAGGGTCGCCATAACATAGAAAAGTGACTTCATAAGTGGATAACAGATCGCATCACACTTTTCGTAAACTTCAAGAGCTGACTGAGAGTGCTTCAAGATATTTATTTCACTACATTTCTTGAATGAAACCATTTCATTCATCAGTCAAACCACCATGGTATCTTTCTTCAAAGCCATTAGATTGGAATATTGTTCACATATGCTAGTAATTTTACCTGCCAACACTGTCATATCCAATGTGGATTCTATACTCAAAGAAAGCAAACAAAACAACTGAAGACACTGAAGTGAGTTGTAACTAAAACAACCGTTAAGATCTGAAATTACGAAATCTAAAACTGGTATAGACACAGACAGTTTCCAGTAAGACTGCACTTAATCAGATTCATCATTGGTGGTTCTTTAATAATTTGGTTTTTTTGCTTCTTCGCAAGTCATGGTATCCATACATCTACGTTTAAATCTTCCATTAGATTTGTTGCTCCTTGAAAAATTTTAGGAAAAATTAATCGGCCTTGTCTTTCTTCTCTTACAAAACCTCTGCTACTTCTTTTACCTTCTTCTTTGCTAAACCAACATCCATATGTTTACTTTGCAGAACAACACTGAGTTGCCTCGTAGAGCTCATTACATCACTCAGACAAAACACTGTGAAAATAAATTCACAGTCGCTGATGACCTTCAGTAAGCAGTGTGCTTTTGCTGCTGATTAACAATCGCTCCACTTAGATATTTCAGCAAGAGCCCTGGCAACATAAGGCAAATCTTCTTCAAACTGTAAAATTGAGTCATGCCTCTCTACCCACCTTGTTTCACACATGCAAAGTAATTGATGGCCCAGGACATTCTTGAGAACGAAGTTACGTTTACTCGAAGCATTGAAAAGGCTGTAACCTCTTGTAACACCCCAATAGCATTCCTGAGACAGCTTGAACTTTACTTGATTTTGAAATCACCAAGTTTAAAGCATGACTGTTACATGGGCAAAGACAACTGTTTACTGCTTTCTTCTGAATTTCTTTTACTGCACCACAAACAACAGAAATGTTCACACTACACCCTTATAGTCTGTCTCGCGTAAGAATTCCTTTTTCTGACAGTTCAAAGGATTAGCATGTGTGCAAATCTCTACAGGAAAATACTTTTAATTTTTTATAAACTTCACAGTTTGAGAGCCACCTGAGTGTGTTTGTTCAAATATCACTTAATGGCAGTGGAAAACACTGCTTATTTCATGGAAATAACTATAAAATTATGCCAGTACAACTGTCAAAAAATGGAATTCTTACATGAGATGGACTATACAGCCTATTCCTACACAGTTCTTAATGTCAAGTCCCAATTTGTCTAAACGTTTCAGGACAGTTTGACCCTAAATGACTCTGAGATAACTGGTTCAGAACCTTCATTTTTCAAATAATTAGCATCGTGAATGTCAATAAACCTAACAAAGTATTCTCAAAGATATACCATAATGATAAATTCAGCTGTAAGATATGTGAAACATCTCTGGTTTTATCAAAAATTATACTGTAGTATTTCGTGCAGGCTACTCTTTCCCTGATAATCAAAATAATTTCGTCTCTACAGCAACTTATCAACTCATTTGTTTACAATTTGCTGATGTAAATAGCATTTACTACACTGGTGCGAACATGTTCTTCAAGTACCGAATCCCCACTATCAATCCTAAAACGTAACAATGCACAAATTTCCATCATTTACAGAAGTATCGTTACCACTATCAAACAAGCTGCCATCATCACAATGGCCTCTTAAAGGTATATTCTGGTGACTATGTAACATAATAGTCTTGATAATGGGAACAAGTTTTGTTCTATTTTGTGACACTTGAATTTTCCTAGCCTCACTCAAATGGTTTCTGACATCCATTTTTGGATTTTCAAAAACTTTAAGGAAACAATTTCCGTCTTCAACTGCATGTTTGTGGTATATTGTGGAATTATGAAACTCTAAGTTACTGTCATTCCCTAACAATTTGGTATATTTATTAAGAGGCTCTGTTACAAGTTTTTTCAGAGGTACTGTTATTGACCTCTAGCCAAAGTTTTGCCTTTTTAAAACTGCGCAGTACTTACGAAACAAGCCTTTCTTAACATCTGAAAATACCAGCCAATAAAAATTTCGAAATAACTTTTACCAACACGTCTGTTTTCCTCTCAACCACGTTTTGTGCAAGTGGAGCTACGAAATATATATCCTTCTTCAGGTTTCTATTGATTTTTAAGTTGGTTGTATTTAGTGTGATCACTGATCGTATCAATTTTACTGATATATGAACCAATATCGTATGATGTAGGCTCATTCTAACCATGGACATCACAAGAATCATAGGAACCTGAAGTGGACACAGACACAGATGAAAGACATGTAGAAATTGAGGGTTCACCTGTAGGGTTCACATTAGGCTTCGACTGTGGTGTCAAGGGATTCAGTGGAAGGTTGATGTCGTCTGCACAGACAGTCAATTTCCTTTTTCTTACTTCGAAACGATCCATCCTCTTTTCTACGTGTGAGGAAAAATATGTTCGCTATTTGCGTGCACACAGCATGATAATTCCAGTCAATGTATCCCTGAATCCGCAGTGTTCACACCTTCTACCATACTAACTGACAATGATATCTGTCACCACTTGTAGCTCTGCTCATACGACACGCCTGATGCCTCCACGGGTTACAAAGTTTTGCAGCTATGGCCTTGAAGACTGGCATTGGGTGTCAAGTGTCCTACTGTGATGTGGCGAGAGTTAGACCGAAACGGATTAGTTAGCAGGTAGGAAGAGATTAAAACAACAGTTACTTACGCCCTGTCACCCGCGTGGATGCTTCAGGGGAGGGTGCGCGCTCTCTGCGCCCCTCTCTTTATCCGCCAGTGACTTCTATGTGATAAATATGACACAAACCAAAATCCTGAACATCACAAAATCTAATTTTTAAGAAGTATGCCATGATCGTCACAATCAAAAGCCTTGGATAGATCACAGAAATAGTCTACCCAACATGGCGGAGCAGCAGTATCAAGTTAAATTACAATAAAATAACTAATACCATTAAACCTGGGATGACATAAGGAAAACAGAATACAGTTATTATACTACTCACTACTTACAATATTAATTACATATAAATTTCTTTTCATGAATTCCCAAATTTACAGGAAAATTATATATTACAACTCTCTGCTATATTTCTTGAGGTTCGAAAACTGTCACTCGAGCGCGCTGGTGTAGTGCATGACTAACTGCACTGTCTGCACCTGTGTCTCTGTTTAGTCCATATTACCTCTATGGCGAAGAAGGTCATGTTTACAAACTGTGTCTTAGAATATTCCAAACCGTAACAAATGGAATACAAGGTAGGCAAGAGTTTCTGGATACGTGGAAGTGTTCGAAATATAGCTGTGGAGTATTAAATATGTAATTGCTGATATCTTGCAATGTCTGAACTGTCCCCGGCGTCGTCAAATTACGTTGCATACCGATACAGTCGGTACAAAGTTATTGTCAATATACACAACAACTAAGCTGATGATCTACAAAGTCTTATAACGATAAATTTTGGTTAACTCTTCACATAATTCGTGAAAGGAAGTGCGGGCCCAGCACATAGTACGAATGCTAAACTGGTTCGGCCATTGCTCCGAGACTGAGGGCATACCATGCTCGGTCTTGCTAACCTTGGCAACCTCATAACCTGATGGCACAGGTTGTGTCAGCAGCCTGCCTGAACAAGTGTGTCTAGGCAGAGGTGTATTTTGTATATTTTTTGTTGCTTGGAAATGCTTTTTGAACTCTTACTTGATTCCGTCAGGCAAAGCGTTGGATTTTACCTCTCATCACTATCATATGCACAGTATACTTGTTGGTAATCAGCATCTTTTTAATGCGTTGCCTTTTCAGATGTTTTCATGATCAACGTGACACGTCATGAACTAGTTTGGTGGTATGAAGAGAAGAATGAACAGTAAAGTCAGGCCTTATCGCTCCTTTTTATTTGGCCGCCTGAAAATCCGGGCTGCCGCTCTGTATGGTCAAACCACTCGCCTTCCACCAAGATGATACAGGTTAGATACCCAGTGGGATTGGCCCCTGGATTTTCGCATGTGGTAATCGTGCAAAGCGATGCCGCTTGCCAGCAGGTTTTTTTTTTCTCCAGAGATCTTGGGTTTCCCCCATCCCTCACATTCTGGTGCCTCTCCGTCGTAGTGTCTCATGTCATGTCATCCTTCATCATAAGTTAATTGCCTACTAAGAGCTCTCATTAATAAAACCTGCATTCACTGTGTGATACCATGGCCTTCCTGTATCCTCCTTATTATGATATTTTATTTTTTATATACATAAAAAGAGACATTTCATATTTTTTGCATCCCAGCCTATTTAATGAACTGTGCGTAAAAAGTGAATTATATATGACCTGCATATAAACTATAAAACTGTTTAACGGACTGTTTTATTCACTAGCCTTACCTTTGCGAAACATTTTAAATGGAACCTTTCTATTAATGTATACAGCAATATGGTGTTTGTTGTATGGAGTGTTTTTTACAGTGTTCCATGTAGCTCTATTAAAAATATCAAAGGTTATGTACTTTTGCTCAGCTCTAATAATATGTTTCAAGTTGCACACCACAATGGGTAGTTGTAATACCTCCACTTATGGGGCATACCTTAGCATCCCCGCAGGTGTGTTACAGTTCGATCAGATTAAGGTCTCGGTTGTGGAGCTAACTGTAGAACAAAAGATCTGTTGACTGGATTCAGTTTCTTGGACGTACTCCATTGCAAATTAAATGACTGTCAAAGAAAACTAAACAAATAAAAGAAAACCACAAAAAGAGCAGATTATGCTTTAGTCAGCAAGGTACATACACAACATGAAATTCCATAATGGAATCAGGTCAAATAAAAACAAGGAATAAACAGATAATAAATGAAAATAATAACAAATAAAATAAATAAATCAAGTAGTAACATGCGACACAACGACGAGACCAAACAAAAAGCACAGTAGATATCAGACACGAACAGAAAAATAACAAAAAATACACAACAAAGAGACGAGATGAAACGCAACAGATATCAGGCATATACAGAAAAGATAAACGACACAATGATGAGACGAAACAAAACACAGTAGTTTTCCAGACAGAAAAGTGTTATGGTGTTTCGGGAACTGGAATCTGTTCCCGTCATCAGGTAGACACACAGGGTTCAGGAACACGAGTGCGACTGAATTTCATGTTGTGTATGTATCTTGCTGACTAAAGCATACTCTGCTATTTTTATGGTTTTATTTTATTTGTTTAGTTTTATTTAACAGTCATTCAATTTGCAATGGAGTACGTCCAAGAAACTGAATCCAGCCATGCACTCCCATTGCACAGTTCTTTCAAAGATCATAAAAGATCTGTTATTTTACTAATATTGTTTACGGTGTACGCAGGCTGCGGCTTAAATATTTTCTCAATCTGTAGTTTGGTTCACCATGCATTATGGAACATCATCTTGCTGCCAGCATTTCTTTACCGTATAATGTTTATGAACACATGTTTTAACAATACATCTATTTCCGTCTTCTTTTGCGGTGAATGATGTTTACATAGTGTGGAAATGGCATTCTAGCTTGTTTGGCTTTCTCGCACTCTGCCAGTGTTACACACTGTCTTTTCGCTTATGCATACTGCTTTCACCATCCTTTCTTATGTGTAGTCTAACGGGATAATAAGACCGCTTTTCTGTTCGACTTTACAAAATTGTAAAAAATTTTAAATCTTCCTACTTTGGTAACTGATTCACATCCTTTCATTTCTTTCGAGGAGTCACATTCTTTATCCCTGCTCACATTTAGTTCTCTTGCATTATGATTATACTCATAATAACATGTAGCCTACACTTAACTATTTAAATAACAAGAGCAACCTACACATATACACACACACACACAACACACTGATACACTAGGCGAGATTCACGGATGTCCATGCTTAGTGGTTCAGTACGATGCTAGTGAAAGGGTTCTCCTCACATGTCTTCTACTTGCACTCATTGCTAATGGTCGAGACAGAAGATAGGGTATAAAGTATATATAAACTCCTTATTTTCTAGTGCTCATACACAGTCTGAACTATTAGAGTAGGTGTGTAGGCAACAGTGAGATTGTGTGTCTGTACCCAAACAGACGACAATCATCATCCAGGCTCGGATGATGGTGGACGTGATCTTGAGACAGTGAATTGTGGAATGGATATCGCAGGACATCCATGCAGCATGTCCAACGAGGATTAGTGGAGTTAGAAATAAACATATGTAATTACTGTGGACTGATGACGATTGCTGTAGTCGGGGTGATGGGAGAGTTTGTGCCAGGTTTGGACACTGGGAAATGTACTGAGAAAGGATGTAGTTTCATTTTATTGCCAATAAGATTGAAACTGACGAAGCGAAGCGTGCTGCGTTTTTCACTGTCTGTGGTGTGGACCTGTATAATTTAGTTGTGTTGTTAATAGATTTGAAGGCTACTGATATAGTTTTGCTCACAGATGTGTTCACAAAGCTCTTGGAACACTTTAAACCTAAGCAAAGCAAAATTGTGGAGGTGTACAAATTTTTTTAAACTGGACCAGCAGGAGGGAGAAAGTGTATTGATGTACTGTATTTGGTGGAGTTACATTGTCTTAGTACACACTGTAATTTTCCAAATCTTGAAAAAATGCTGCAAGGCCAGCTGGTGTACAGTGTGCAAGAGAAGTCAGTTGAGCACACCTTGTTGTCGAAGACCGTCTTAGCTTTAAAGATGCATTGGATATATTGCCATGGCGGCAGTGGCTACAAGGAAAAATATATCCGACCTGCGGGGCACAGGACTAGTGGTAAGCCCACTTGGTGATGACAAATTCTGCATGAGGTGGTAGAAGGAGGCTGTTCAGGTGCACAGACCAACACCAGGACTAGCACAGGTAATGTGGTGTGAAGCGAAATGAGGTTCCATGTAATCAGTCATGTTGACAGTTCTCAAGGAACCATGTGCCAGAAACTTGTAGACATGTAACCACTGTGTTCTGTTTTTGTTCTGAACATGGTCATTTGGTGAGGGCATTTATAAAGAGAGAGAATGTTCAGGCACCTCTTGGCAATGAAAGGGATGAAGCAAATCACGTAGGACTCTCATGTTGTCAGGTACAGTTCAAGGACAAGCTATAGATTGTGATGAAGCACATAGATTGTAAAGTTTTAAGGCACTGAGTAATAAGGCATCATTTATTGTGGATGTGTTGTTGGATGGCAGCAAGCATCACATGGTTTACTATTATTGGAGTATTCAATTTGCGCAAGTGAGGACGTGTCAGAGGTGGTATAATAGATATTTAATCCTTTCCAGTTATCTACAAAAGTAAATTTAACAAACAGAAATCTATAGTTGTGTCCTGTGTGTAATAAAAAAGCATATAAATCAGTAGATATTTTTACTTCTGACTTGCTACTTTGTGAAAGATGTTTACTTTTAAAAAATTACTTTATAATTTTATGACTATCACATTCTCAGGGATTCTCATACCTGATCAAAAGTTCATAAAAAACACAAAGAATACATACTTATTGTTTCCGAATTGGGTACGTTTGTTATAAGAAGCACAAGGGGGTGGTTGTCATAATAACAGCCTGATGCTAACCGAAGCTGGTTGTTGTAAAGGTGGACCGACCTACCCAAGTACTGCAGTGTGGTTAATAAGTGACATAAATTAATAGTTGGAAGAACATCTGAAATTTACAGCACGTTTTCCACGTGTGAAATCCAGGACAAGCTTACAGTTCTCCCTCCGAACTGTCTTGGTGGGGATGCATAGCTGCAATAAATTCCAGTGTAGTCTGTTAGCTGTCTGTTCATAGAACACATACTAGGGATATCCACTGTGTAATAATTAAGCTTCTGCTAAGTGAATTACTCAGGAGTAGCGTGATCTTACTCCTGATTTCAGATGTCAGAGACCTATGGTTGAGTGAAAGAGATAGAAGAGAAGTGTTGGTTATCTTGTATTTTTACACGCTGAGAGAGGAGAGAACTAATTGCAGGGCCAGGGTACATGTGGTGTGGTCAACTACTTGGGGACTGTGTGCCATATACTACTTCACTTCTGGCTTAGTATTGTATCAGATCCTAGTGAAGACCAACCCTGCGTTGTTCCTGCAACCACACAAGCCCTTGGTGGCTAACATTACCTCTGTACATGTAAGAATAAGAGTATCTTTCCATGCAGTAGTTGCAGCAGACTGTGTCTGGCATGTCTTGTGGACTAAAGATTATATTGAGCTGACGCTGAGTTGTGGTTTGTTTTTTCTGAGGGTTGCTGGTTACGACGCCGATGTTGGAGGTAGGTACTGTTAAATTGGACGGGCATGTTGCCCTCTATACTGGAGGCGGTCTTGATCGGAGCTTGTCATATCCTCGTTGTTTCATGATATGGAAGAACCATAGACAAATATTCCGTCGGGAACTATCGTTGAGGTTGCAGTGTTACATTCTCGTTGCAACGAAAGAGTTAGTCGAATGGCAGCTGCGTAAAAGCGAAGTGCAGAGTAACTGGGGATTTGATGTTATCTTTTAATGTAACTCTCATCCTTTTTTTTTATATAGAATGGGTGTGTTTATTGAGATGTTAAATGCCAGTGGAATTATACGTGCGATGGTTAATGATTGTATGCCGATAAGTGGATTCTTGGACTGGCTGTTAAATACATAATTGTGAGAATTTGTGTGCAGTTAATGTAAATTGTGCTGAGTGAACTGGTTAAGTAAATTTAGTTTGAAACTCACGTTCTCAGTTTCTTCGTTGTCATAAATGCTTTTTAATCAATGATTTCTTATAAGAATTTTTTCACACGACTACTTTAAGATAATGCCCCAAGCAAGGTATGAGATTTATGAATATTTGTGCCCGTTCTAGTGCTACTTAATGAATAATTATTGTGTGCCCATGCTGAAGTGGACACAAGTTGAGTGTGTGTGCTTATAAGCACGGCTCAATATGACTGTGTACATCGTGATAGTGTGATTGTTCTGTGCAGGTATGCAAAGAGCAGTGGTGAGATGGAAGTGGAGGAGTTACTGCAGTTCCTCGTGAAGGAGCAACACTGTCTCCACGTTTCCAAAGATGCATGTGCCACGTTCATTGAGGCTTTCGAGCAGTCTCCTACTAAAGATGCCGGGAGCATATCTCCGATGGGTACGTTTTTTTTTAGCTAGCATTTTAGTCGGTATTAAGAAGGTTAGCAGATAAGCTCTGTTCGAGAAGCCAGAAGTGTGGTTACAGACAGTACTTGATTTGATAATTTATTATTTCCATTTCAGCATTTATTTGTTACACAGGATGGGTTCATAAACTGTACAGTGAAAAGTGTAAGAAATGTGTATGTAAATGTTTTCCGAGTAAGTAGCTGTAATGTGCCATTGATAATAATAGTATTTTCTTGTTTGATAGGCTTCACCAACATGCTGTTGTCAGAGCATTTTGAGATCTTCTGTTCAGAACACCGTGTGGTATATCAGGACATGACTCAACCACTCGCACATTATTACATTGCCTCGTCGCACAACACGTAAGAACCTCTACCTACTCGTTGCTTGGATAGTTGTATCTTGTGGGTTGAGAGTGTAGTTGTAAGTTGTGGTATTGTTGGCAGGTACCTGATGGGTGGGCAGCTGAGCGGAGAGAGCAGCGTAGAGGGTTATATAGATGCCTTGAAGCAAGGCTGCCGATGTGTCGAGTGTAAGTATTGGCTGCGTACAGTATACAAATATTTGCTCAACACTAGGCTGCGTGCTTCTGAATTATTTAGTTTCTGTAGTCTGTGTTGAAAAACAACTTGTATAGGCTTGAGCTAACTATTTTGCACAGTTTTCTACCGCTTCACAATATGAGTGTGTGTGCAGTTTTCCTGATAATATAGCAATCACGCTTCAACATCAGTTACAATTGGTACCTTAGTAGTTCCAGACTGTGTTAAAGTTGTTGTATTGAAGATTTAATTTGTTCACTATTAATATAAATTTGGTCAAGTGTGTTGTAATTTGCTGTTTCCTGTGGTAAGACTTACTAAAGCTGTCTTTGGCCACTTCACATCTTGTCATATTCCAGAGCCTGTTGTCATGCTTGTGATATATCAAGGGTGGTATTATTTGTAAGTGAGATAGAGTTTACTTGATGCAGTGGATCTATGGGACGGACCGGACGGTGAGCCCATAGTCTACCATGGCTACACGCTCACTACCAAGATACTCTTCAAAGACATCCTTGTTGATGCCATCAAGCCGTACTCCTTCTACTCCTCAGAGTATCCTGTCATCCTGTCCCTGGAGAACCACTGCTCCGAGACACAACAGGATGTTGTCGCACGGTATTTCATCGAAGTTTTGGGAGGTGAGTGCCCTTCAGTTCTTCACTTATGACTGAGCACAATACTGATTCTGTCTTGTAACACAGAATACAATACTGATTCTGTCTTGTATTGTGGAGCACAATACTGATACTGTCTTGTATCACGGAGCACAATACTGATACTGTCTTGTATCGCAGAGCACAATACTGATTCTGTCTTCTAACACGGAGCAGAATATTGATTCTGTCTTGTAACACGGAGCAGAAAATTGATTCTGTCTTGTAACACGGAGCAGAAAATTGATTCTGTCTTGTAACACGGAGCAGAAAATTGATTCTGTCTTGTAACACGGAGCACAAAACTGATTCTGTCTTGTATCATGGAACACAATACTGATTCTGTCTTGTACCACGGAGCACAATACTGATTCTGTCTTCTTACAAGGAAAATGCCATACACACACATTTGCCATATTACTCTGTTGACGGTAGAGAAGAATGTGATGGTCAGAAAATCTTGAAGAAAATTATGCTTAAATTCTACTAACATTTCAATGTAATTTATATGACAAAACTAAATATTAAATTCAAGAATTCTATTCTCTGTATTATTATTTGTGATTAAAATTCAATAATATATCCATGTTGTGTCCACAAACAGATGTGTGCTCAGTAGTTGTAAACGATTAGTGTAACAGAACTTCATGGATCACAAACTAACATTTAGTAATAAATGTACACATCCTTCACTCTACTATGTGTGTCCTCTTGATTATTTCAGAGTTGTTTATCTGTAATTGTATCGTCTAGCAAGGGCTAAGTGTAGAACATCTGTAACTTTAGTGTTGAAGGGATATTATTTTAAGTAAATATTTGGGAAGGGGGAGGAGAACAATGTGATTTCAATATGTAAATTTTGCCAATTTGCACAGATGTAAAATATTGCAAAAATACAATGACAAATATTGGAGCTGCAAACTGCAAGCATAGTAAAAATTATAAATGGTTGCAAATAATAGTCCTTTTTGGTGCTACAAAATTAAAACAGTACATATTTACACAGATATTGTTACAAGATATCTTAAATCACTCAGCACTTTCAATGACTTGGTTACAATTTTTTTTTTTTTCAGAGAATTTAATTTAAAGTTATTATCTTGGGCTAAAATAAAATAATTGTTATTTTTCTTCACATGACAGTTTTATTAAATTGTGCTTGATTCACTGTAAACAGCTTACAGACAGTTTTTTATATCAAGTTTTGTGTTCGTCAAAGACATATACAGTCAAATTCTTCCAGGCCAGATCTCGTAAGTGAATAAAATGGACAATTGAAACACTTTTTATTTTAATTACTTTTCTTTTTTTAATAGAAGCACAGGGTTATTTTACAAATTATTCATACAGTGAAACCCCTTATTTACACTTTCCAGGGGGACAGGGCGAAAAAGTGTAAATAGCGGGAAAGTGTAAATGAAAGCAAATAAAAAAAAAAACATTCAGCTTACCTTATTTAGTACTTTTGTTTTCATGTTGCTTAAAAAACTCTCTACAGGTAAAATCAAAGTGATAGTATTCATGCAAGCTATGTATTTGTCATATTTTGTCACATAAAATTTGGTTCAGTGTAAGTTACCAATATCAGAATCGAATATACTGTTTATTACAGGAAGATTTATTGCATGTACACATACCAAGAGAACATCTTAAAATGTTAGATCCGATTTTTTTTATCGTTTGGTAAATACTGTTCTGCTTTTTTTTTTTTTTTTTTTTATGCTATCATGAATTTAGACAAAAACGGTAAGCATTTGAATGGGAATGTACAGTTCTTATTATTCAGATCAACACATGTTCTCACGAACTCATCACACTTCTCCATTATTACACTATCTGTTTTTAATTTATCAACAATGTCAGCTATTTTTTTTTTTTCAATTACGTGGAGGATTTGGTACAGGTAGTGGACGAAGGGAGGCAGGTCGATGCCTGTTTCATTGACTTCAAAAAATTCTACTGGAGTCAATTTGAAACCAAACAAGGCAGGAAAATACACAAATGACTCTACTTTAAAATTTCTGACTGTATTTCAATATTTAAATTCTGAAAAGATGAATTTAAATTAATCATGTCCCCAATTACTAGGTTATTGAATCCTGTTGTATCATCCTGGACACCTGACGAACTCATACTGAAAACAGCATATAGCCTGTTACTAAAGATTTAAATTTAAATAAGAAAAAAATATTTTGTATAGATTTAAACAAAATGGGGAAGTGGCTGAACTGTCACAGTACTAGGATTATTGGCAATCAGGACTACAAACAGGTCACAGAGTGACGTTTTTTGCTGGTTGAACATTGGTATATGCTACAGTATCACTATATATTCACCATCTTGTTAACATTCGTACAGTTGCGCTATCTGCAAGCCTACGGTCAGTGGCGGCCGGTCAATGTTTTGAGCTCAGTGCTCTCAATATAATGGTCTTCACCCCCTCCCCCTCTAAATCGCTATACTTTCTTTTCGTACTAATAGTCATAATATTAACCCAAAGACATAGAACTTTTGGTTTACATATATTGAGAAATTGCACTGCGTTTCATGGAAACCAGTAATATTATACTAGGGCCTAAGTTATGCGTCTCGGCAATGTAACCAATTAAGTGTGTTTTAAAAAACTTTCAAATAAAGAATTAAAGTTTTGTATTAATTGCAATTTATAATTACTCTTGTCTTCTTGGAAACAATTATGTTAAACAATATTCTCAGAGTACGT
>PNEQ01003533.1:3152-30481 GCA_003012365.1 Medauroidea extradentata | reverse complement strand
ACAAAAAAAAAAAAAAAAAAAAAAAAAAAAAAAAAAAAAAAAAAAAAAAAAAAAAAAAAAAACAAGAAAAAGTTACATCAACAAAAATAATTAAAATTCTACGGTGGTCAATTTGAAACCAAACGAGCCAGAAAAATAAATGATGACTCTACTTTAAAATTCCCGACTGAATTTTAAAATTTAAATTTTAAAATGATGAATTTAAATTAATCACGTCTCCAATTACTAGGTTATTGAATCCTGTTGTATCATGCCGAACACCTGACGAACTCATACTGAAAACGGCATACAGCCTGTTATTACAAATTAAAGTTTAATTAAGAGAAAAAATACTTTATAGAGATTTATATAAGATGGGGAAGTGGCTGAACACTTCACAGCATGTTCCATACTGTAGCGTACATGACATTCAGGATGAAAAATGCATAAATTCCAGGGACTCGGAGCTGGCGTGCTGACAGTAGTTGCAATGCCAGAACTATTTAATATTTTCCAAGATGTCATAGTGTTGAATGTAGGTAATTTGAGTACATAACAGAACTTTTCCTGTGATTCCCACAATATTGACACAGTCTGGGCCAGCTGAAGTAATTTTATCACTCTGTGCCACTCACTCGGCAAGTACTTCTATCCACTTTATATTTTTTTCTTTGGTCATATAACTTTAAATGCTTTTGGTTGCAATTTTTATTTCCTACAAATCATGCCATTAAATGGAAGTGTATTTGACCTTCCTAATTTACATGTTTACAGGGATGGCAGAAGGTGTTCGTCATTAAGGGGTCAAGAATTAAAAATTATTTGCACACACATTTTACAGCTGTACAGATTCAGTTCATGTATTTAGTTTGTTATCATCGTGTAAAAGGAGTCCTACTTTCAAGTGAAAAATGTGCTCAATAATTGTCCGTGTTTCTTATTATTCTGCACTTATGTAGTAAGCCTATTGTGAACTTGACCCTCACAGCTAGTTATTAGAGGTTATTTGATTCTTTGACTCTCACTTGTTCAGCCGCCCATGCATGTTAGTCGACATGGCTAATATATGAAATATGCAGTTGCTTACCATTTGGAGATAACTAATGTAGTAACTTCACAATATTATTAGCAACCTTTAAATTCACCCTTACAGTTGTTCTTTATTTTATCAACTACATTTTTTCTTGTGAAAATCGGGTTAACTTTTTGCGTCCTCTTTTCTAGGCCCCTCCAGGCAGTGTACAGTCCGCTGGATATGCCCTACAGTCCAAGTTTCAAAGTTTTCTGTTATTATAGTCTGTCTCTCATAAGAATTCAATTTTCTGACAGTTCTCAAGACTATCATGTATACAAATTTCAACACGAAAATACTTTTGATTTTAATGAACTACACAGTTTGAGAGTCAGCTGAGTGTGTATGTGCAAAAATCACTTGTGGCATAGTAAAATGCTGCGTTTTCCGTGGAAACAGCTATAAAAATAAATGGGAAGACAACTTTCAAATACTGGAATTCTTATGTGAGACAGGCTGTACTGTACAGATATATGTACTAATTGTTTTTCCCTTAGAGTAAAAAGGGACTTTCCTCAATTTTAACATATTAAAAGCAGTTTGTTGTTTGATAATACGTAGTATTAAAATACATTTTAAGGCCATGATCCAACATTTCTTTAATGTTTGCGAGTTTTTTTTTTCTCCCATACTTGAACACGGAACAGCTGTGTTGTAAAATTGTTTCTTAATTTTGTTAGGAATTAGTTTTACCAAATAGGCGTAGTTATTTATTTTCTAAATGTTCTGTTGTCTGGCTTTATGTAATTTTTAAATTTGATGTTTTGTATAACTAAATATGTAATTAACTTAAATCCAGTCATTTTTGTGCATAAAAAATACTACAATATATTTGGAAGAACCATTTATAGTTAAATTTGATTTGGTTTTACAGTCTTCAATAGGTTCCAAAAATTTTTCTCACAGAAGATGTAGAAATGTTGAGGGAGGTATTGGCCTTAAAATAGAAAATAATGATCACCAAATATTGCTAAACTTACATTTACAGATTACAAATCTCATTGCTATTAGGATATTTGGAAGAAGTACCAAACATTCTTTTGCGCCATGATTTTTTTTGTCAGTCACCAAGAGTATGTCTTTTGTTTTTGTTTAACCAAAAGAAAATGGTATTTAAACTGTCACGTTGGATGGAATTTGCGCCGAACTTCAGGATCTTTAATTATTTTTTAGTCATGGAAATAAGGCAGTATGGTACGGCTTTCCACATTTGATGGTAACAGCAACGCTTCTATTCGCAGCATGCCAAACTGGCTTGCAGCGTTTTCGTACTATTCTTTTTCTTATGGGACTTAATGCGGCGACCCTACAATTTTATTTGTGGAAAGTTAGTAGTTAAGTCTAATGCGTGCTTCCAACATTGTGTTTTACGAATCGAGGGGGGAATTTTCACAGTTCCAGTTCTCTAATAAAGCCATTTTTAGCAATTTTGAAGGGCCGCAAAAATGTGTTTCATAATAAGCATGTTGCATTTTTGAAGTAGAATCGTAGTTTTAACAGTGTGTTCTTTTCGTAGATAAACATATCATGAACAAATTTATCTGTTTTGCGTAGAAAATAACAGGTGCTGTATGCTAAAACACTATTTATGCATCAGTTGTATAAGCCTGCATGTGCTATATACATAATTAGGGCTGGAAGGAGATGGTTCGTAGTTGTTTCTGTCGTCTTATTCTACTCACTCATCACGTAACCCGTCGTAACTAGACGACACATGTCAGGTTCATAAGCAAGGATATGTAAAACCTGCAGGATGATTTGTGCTGTGTGTTTGTCATAATCTTGAGAGTCTTCAGTTTTTTAAATTTTTATTACATTTGTCTGGGTACAAACATGTTAGTAGTAATCGTAACTTTTGATATGTAAAACATAACATGTAATAATTTTGTAGTAAACGTCTCTAGATACACTGTCAGCTTCATAACTATGGATCATGTTGCAGGTTTCTTTTTAAGAGGGCATAGTACATGATTCAGCGCTAAAAGCATCAGTTAAAAAATTTTTTAGGTTTTTGAACAATTTTAAACTATTAGGTTTGCAGACTTTCTGAGCAAACATCTTTCTAGAGTAACCTATTCCTGAAGAACAATCTCTGGTGCCGAAATATCTTGCATTTAATTGGGCTAAACAGTTGAATCATTCTGGATAAATGTTTGCTCATAAAGTTGGCTAATATACTATCATTATCTAAGGAGATTGTTTTCTAGTTTTTCCGTATTGAATCAGAAATTTGTAGGTTTCAAATAATGGTGTTTGAGTTTATCTACCTCACATTTCTAAAACTTCATAATTTTCGCTACTTGTTCCAGTAACTGAAAGTGTAAAAAAAAATTTCCAGTAAGACAAAGTTGTGAGTAATGATTCAGTACTAAATGTAAGATTCTGTGAAGCCAGCTAACGTGATTATACCGGGATGCAAAATTGCATTCTAATAGATACAGTAAAATCTCAATTATCAAAGGCTTGGTTTTCAGAGTTTCTGAGGTGATTTTAGGGTAAAAAAATATTGTAGAAAATTTTCCACTCGGACGTTTATCTTTGACATGGTGCTAAGTGTAGTATTGTGTGTAGAATGTACTGAATCAGCTCAACTCATGGCTCTTAAGGGGGAGAGTCTCACAACATTTTAAGTGTTTCAATAATTTTTATATTTGTGTGAGATAGTGTTTGTTACGTAGACACACACTTAACTATTTTTTTCTGTAATAGAAATTTTTTATCTTCCACAGGTTTTGTACAATGGCATGTCAAAAGTGAAATTTGCATAAAGTAGTTTTGTGCTAGAATGGAACAACAATTGACTTACCGAAATTAAATAGTTGCCTGAAGAAGTGTCACAGACTACATCAATATCTGTATAAAAATAGCTTTGAACCATATTTTCTATGTTTTAAAGTTTACTTAATTTAAGATTTAAAAGTGAAAATTTTATTAATATACATAAATATTAATATAAATATACAAACTAAAATTTAATTCTGTTTTTGCACAGGTGTTGATATATCAAGTGACACTGTTCTTCAGTGTGAATCATTTCATTTCTGTAAGTCGGTTGGCTTTCCTTTGTAGCATAAAACAGTTTTATTATGCAAATTTGAAATTTGACATGCCTTACAAAACCTTAGAAAATTTTAATTACAGTAAAAGTTGTTCAGAGTGTACATACGTCTACATAACAAACCATGTCTTGCTCAAATCTGTATAAATATCATTAAATCAGTTAAAATTTTGGTGAATTTCCCCTTTAACTATCCCATACCTACTGAACATGTAAATGGTTTATCACAGTATTACTGTGTCATCCAATTTTTCAGTTATCTGAAGTAAGTCTGGTTCCAGTTAGTTTGAATAGTATATAGTATCTGCTGTACTCTGTTACATTACATTTGGGGAATTTGTTGTTCAGTTATGATTTTTTGTTACACACTTAGTGTGGTTTTTTCTCCCCCCTCTACACTAGTCCAAAATTTTTCATTTTTTACTGCAGCCAGTCCAACAGACTGTCAAATTGTGGAATTACATTACCAGTAGAGCAGTTAAGACTTTTTGTATATCTATTGGTCCATGCTATGTAATGTACTACATCTGGGAAGAAGTTGATACACGTTTGTTTTCCTGTAGGTTTTTGAAGCTAATCAAGCATACAGTAGAAAATCCAATGGTGACACCTAAAAGTTTGCTTCTCAAACCTTCTGAATTACTTGTTCATTTCTGTTTCTACCCTTCGATTTCCCTTTTTTTCCCCTAATATGTTCTTAATGTTGGTACGTAGTAGTAATCAGCATAGTTACCTTCTGAAGATGTTAAATAGCAATATATGTATTTAACATTGTGTACTGTGATATTTACTACCTGCTTCACTGAAACTATCTTGTGGAGTTCATAAACCTCTTTTCTTTGATTTTTTACAAACAAAAATGTAACAGTTGTAAGTTAGTAATGTTGGCCTTAATTTTAAGACTTCACTGCAATATTCTTCACCTTTGACAATCCTTAGTGCTTGTATTTTTGCGAAAGCTTTAGGGGGAAGGGTTAGAATCATTTACATTTAGTATGTGATAGAATTATGACCAATATGTGATGGGTTAAAAGTTTTTGTAGATATGAAAGAGTGGATAATCGTCATGTGTGCTGTAAAATGGGTGCAGCTATGTGGAACTTCATTGCAACTAAATGACTGATGATGTTTGTGTTTAATGGACATTAAAGGTTGTTAGTCATGAGGAAGAAATTCCCAAAGACTGCTGTAGATTGTATCAGTTGGTAGAAGATTGAAAAGTTGCTGTTAATATCCTTGAATTCTTCTCAAGTGACTGCATTCAGAATGAGTATGTCGAGTGTTTCAGGTCGTACAGTTTTCATGCACTGGCAAAATGTAACTTTCTGTAAATAGTAATATATAAATATGTTGGGATTGAGACTGTGTACATTTATGTTAATTTGAGAACTATACATTGACTTTGATAATGACACATCTGTGTGGAAGATTTCATCTAAATACACCAGTGTACAAATAAATAAAAGTGAAACATATGCTGTTTTTTTTTTCACCTCAAAGATTTGTTTTAAAATTAAGTTCGAGAGAGAGTTTTTTATTTCTACTCTGTGGTGAATCATGGTTATATAATTAAGTTTTTACAGTGTTGAGCTTCATGTAGTTAAAATTAGAATGAATATGCTGGACTGTAACTCAGAAATGTGAGGTGAAAGAGTTTTGCAGCCCCTTTAACAACAGGGTCTTTAGAGCTGACGGTGGTGAAGCGAGGTGAAGAGAAAACACTACAGCCGTGCCTGAGCTAGAATTTGAACGCAGGACTTCTCGCACTGTAGACCGGCACCTGACTACGCTACGGAGGCTGGCGACTCGGAAATGGTTGTACCATCTAGTGTTGGCCCCAGGGTGCTTCGATTGGGTGATGTGTATTTCTTCTAGACACTGACAGAATGCATTCACGTGTGGATACTTTAAACCTTTTGTCATGTTACAGAGTACAAACAGTACATTCTTTCATTTGTCATGTAGTTATTTTTGTGCAAAACTGATTTGTACAGGTGTATGTTTCGTAAATGAGATATTGTGTTTGAGGACACAAAGGCAAGTGCAGCATCATTAACATAGTGCTGTGATTGGTTTTGGCAACACACACACACACACACACACACACACACACTAGGCTATTTGCCGAGGTGCTGTCAGTGTGACCTATCTTCCGTCTTCCTTAGATGGAGGGTGGGAGTACAGGTGTCTTGAACATGAGAACATTGGCATGTAGTGATTGATATTGCTGCTGTGCTCTTGTGGATTTAAGATTATCTGCTAGCATTCTGTGTGCTCGAGCTTTAACGTGTCCTTTTTTGTTTGCAGTTAGCTGCAGACAGAGCAAATTGACACCGTACAGTGCCTTAGAGCAGATGTTTTGAAATGTCCTGTCCAGTGTGGCAGTACTGTTAACGTTGGTGCAACCGCACATTTTGTCTGAATCCCTGCGGTCCACAGCCACAGCACCACCTCTGCTTTACGAGTTGACTACATGAAAGCTCTACGCCCCAAATTATTTTCAAGCAAGGTGTTGCATCTTGCGTACCCTTCTATGTCTCTTTGATATAATCTCCAGTGTTGCCTTTACGGCCTGCTTTTGTTAGTTCAATTCTGGCTGACTCCACTTCCAGTGTACAAGGAACGCCCTTCACAGTGATGGTTTAGATTTGATGCCCAGCTAGGTCACTCAATTTTTGCACTTGGGGAAACCTGTTACGTTGATGTTGGCTGGCATATAATTTTGGGGTACTTCTTTGTTGTCAGCAGTGTGCTCTAGACCTCATGATTAAGCCTGTACAGAATATTTTCAACAATTCACACTTTTTGCCAATGTGCACATCTGAAGTAGCATCCAAGAAGAATCTGACTAGTGACATCTTGTGCATCATCTGGAAAGTTTTTAAGGGAGAATTTCCTGCTATAGCTCTTGTAATTGCTTGCTTAGTTGTTGGTTACAGCTCCTCAGTGGAGCACTATTGGCATGTTGCTGATCAAGTGGTGATGTTGCAGTGGTGGCATATGACGAAATGGGTGTGCTGGGGTGGCAGGAAAAGCTGGGACGAGATGGACGGTGGGAATGGTACACGGCAGAAGCCACGTGAAAAACCCTAGGATGATGAGGGTGATGACCACAGGGCAGGCTATGTTACCAGTTTGTTCTAACACCCTCCAAGTATGAACTATTCTGAGATCTGTCAGGGCCAATCTCCATGCCTCACACTCGGGGAATGAAATACACAAAGCATCTGTAGAGACGAAGTGAGCAACTAGTACGTACTTTAATAAAAGACTGGGATTAGGTATTTATGTACATAGTTTACTCACGGTAAAGAAGCAAAATAACTAGACTACGCAGAAGGCCAGTACAAGTGGACTGGATCTGGAGCCTAAACCCCTTCAGTAGGTGATGCTGGAAAATAGTGCGAGGCTAATGGTGAAAATTACAGTATCAAACTTAAGTCTCTGGATGCGGTGGCCGACAGGGGATGAGTAGCCCAGGGTCAAAAACAGTAAGAAGACTCTGGTAAATGAAAACTAAAATGATTGGAACAAACTGATGAAGGACCAAGGGTGAACTGACACGTCTGTCTCCTCTCAGCGTTACGCACCGACTCTATGGTACGGCGGCCACTGACACCAAGCGAAACCAGCGAGAGGGTCTGAAGGATACATACACAATGTAGCTGATGCAACATGGACGTAATAAGACAATGCTGATAGAAAATAAGAGGAAAAGTATTAGACATTTTAAGTAAAAAAACAAGTATACAGTACTTGAAAATGTTGGAATTTAAATGTACATTTTATAAAACATATTTTTAAACCATTATTTGTGGTTTACAAACACAAATTGAGTGTAGGCTGCACTAAACGAATACAGTGCGGTAGACGAACTAGTAGGAGGGTGTGCTAAGCATTGCAGAAGTTAGTTGCTATCTATTGTTCCCATGTCATTCTTCACCTTATTTATGCTTGTCTCACCTGGGTCAACTCTTCTCTCTGAAACCTTTGCCCTGTCATTTGTACCTATTTCCTAGGCATTTGCCTCTTGGTCTTCCCTGAGCCATACTACGACAAGATCTCACCCAGTCTTCTATTCCCCACATTCATTCTTCCCTTGCTGCCATACTACGAAATTCCTCCATCGCTGTTCCCGTCATTCCAATCCTCTCATCTGGCAATTGGGTGTACCCCCACCCATCACTCCACATCCACGACAGCCTCTGTTCTCCACCAACCATTTACGCACAGACACCAACGAGGACAAAGACATCGCCGCCAATAAGGCAGGCAGATGATGATGGCTCAGCCCACGTCTGGCGACAGCGCCTCACCACGGACTACTCAGCCCAGCCATTTAGTGATGGGCTTAATAAAGATATTTTGCTAATCGAGCGATTTAATGATTAGTTTGAAATAATCTCTCGGATAGTTAGCAAGCGAAATAATCATTTCTTTAGCTATTTATTTGATCTCATTTGCATTTTATCTAGAAAGTAAGCAGAAATAGGAGGGAAGAAGAGGCACAAGTAACTTAATATTTCATGCGTGATAAGGTGTAATTTGATTCTGAAACAATGGAGTGATGTTTTGGTTGCTGACAAAGAATATTTTTTACGTCAGACATCTGTACGACTATCGTGGTAACATGATCATCCTTTGTTTTGTAGAGTATATACAGTAATGTCATCTTAATCGTCACGCAGGCAATTATAAAGCAGTAGTTGTATAAATTGTGAGTTTAAATGTTGAGAATGTATTGTTGAA
Source organism: Medauroidea extradentata (assembly GCA_003012365.1). NCBI lineage: Eukaryota > Metazoa > Arthropoda > Insecta > Phasmatodea > Phasmatidae > Medauroidea > Medauroidea extradentata. The sequence goes on along the minus strand of PNEQ01003533.1, from coordinate 21,623 downwards.
GGAATAGTAGACAGTCCTTGTTTTAGAAATTATATTAAAAAAAAAAGTATTGGACCCCTGTTACATACATACTTCCAAGTAGAGAGTTTCTGTCATCTCAATCCATCCCAAAACTATGCAGTGAAACTTGTTGGAAACTATTTACTGAATTACACAATGTAAGTGCGGTTTCAAGTAACTTCCGACATGTGGGCGTACGAAAATATCCGTTCATTTTTGTCAGTCGTTGCTCATTTCCTTTCTTATAATGAACTGTAAACAGTTCTTTGCACACTGGAGAAAACATTGCATCTGCTTTTGTAGAGAAGTTAAATGAATGGAATGTTTACGAGAAGACTAGATATGTCTGTAGCTTAAGGCACTTACGAAAATTCACTCGGTGTAGGGTAACTGACCTCATTAAATCGTTCATTCACATTTTATTCCGATATAATTCATTTGCTTACATTTTATCTCGGGCACATTTTCTCTCGGAATCAGTCGATTTCTGTCTAATGAAATATTGTTTCGAGAAATGTTTCAACTGATATAAAAGATGTTTCAAAATAATGAGCAGAGAATAATAGAATATCTTGAGACATTTCATTCAATTCAACCCATTACTACAGCCATTCATTGGCTACTCCACTTTCCACCACATCTCTTCTTTCTACTAAGCTAGCACTCCATCACTAGCTGTTCACAATTCACCCCTGCCTCTCTCACTATCAGCCATGACACCAACGCCACAAACAAAACAAATTCAGACCTAAGGACCTGTGCCGTTGGAGAGTTTGTACAAATGTTATAAGATTGTAAATAGTAATCCATTATCTTTTGGAGTGGGCTGGGAGCTTGCACTTCAATGGCACTTTCTTCTTATATATTGTATCACTCATACATCCATAGAAAGCTTCAACTTTCTTTCTACAGAACAAATGACTGTCGAAATAGTGAAAGGTGAACATTTGTTATACATTGTGTTAGAATTTATTCATCAGCATATTTATTTTGATCGTCCCATTTATATTTAGCTACATCACGTAGAAAATTTGGAGTCTCCCGCCTAAAGTGGGAGCGTTGGCATGTATGAATACAGAAAAATTACATAATTTCACGAAAATCTTTATCTGGTAACAGTTAGAGCGAAATATTGATGAGATGCACTAACTTTCAATTTTTGCAAATAAAAAAAAACTTTTCAAGTTTGTGGGGTTTTTGTTAGCAGATTTGTTGAACTATCTGCAATAAAGATGTATGAATTGTGTATTTAGTAAATACATATCCTCTATACAAACTAACACATTACTTATGATTTTGCAAGTTCAAGTTTAACTGTGATAATTCCAAATATGGGCAATTAATATTTAGTGCTATCACATTTATTTACCACAATTAGTATAAACTTGAACTGAAAACACCGCCAAAACTGTGTATTTATCGCAGCCACTAACATGACCAGCAGCCAAGGTCTTTTCCGTGAACTGAAAATGTTGTGCATGGTTTTTAAATACAATTATTCTATCAACAGGCAATAAGTACTTACATGCTACTAGCAACCAAACCATGCAGTCAAAATAATTTTAGCATGAATGTCAAATTTAATGTTTTTGTCATTTTGTGCAAACTTTAGGCCCTTTGCGCGAACTGAAGATAAAATTTATAATATTTTTCCATGATTTTTCTATTTATTAGCACACACATACGCAACTTTTGAGCCCTATTAAAAATACATACTTGAAAAATTAACATTTTCGACCCACCCTACTGTACATAGTCTACAATTTGGCTTGCTAAAATCTAAGTTGAATTTGTGGATTCACAAAGCAACAAAGGAAATTTGAAATAGTACACAAAGAAAAGTACAAGAATGTATTTACATTATATTACATGACATTTATATATACACCACTGCAGTCGGTCAGTGGGGCGCTGGTTTGTGTCCGTCAACATAAAAGTTACGTGTTGCTTTTGGGAGCCTCACTACAATGCCATCCAGTTCTTTCTTCAGAATAATTTGACAACCTAAAACACAAGAAGTAGTATACACATGAACACACATAACTAAAAATAAAAATTTCAATACAAATAATTGTTATTCTTTATTTTTATGAGCATGACATTGTAGCCTGCAATGTCTATGTCCACTGTGATTTTTTTGAGTTTACTGTAGTATATTGGTTTTAGTGTAGTCCTGGAAATCGGAAACATGCAAAATATGACTTTTAACAAGCCATTGCGTGAAAACGAGAGACAAATATTTTTTATAAGAGCCAAATTTAGTCAAATTTTGTGTCTAAAATAAGAAAAAAAATTATCTTGTACAAATAAAAAAATAAAAAAACTGTGTAGAAAACTGTGGTTGACCGCGAAAAGGAAAAATGTGAAGCATTTTCCATCGCTGTTTTGAAAAGTGCCGACATGGCAACCAGAAATAAAAAGTAATGGCTTCAATTTTCATGTCGTGTACTATTGCTCTCGCTCTAATAATATTATCTGGTTTACAGTAATTTTGAAATAACTGCATAAAAAAAAACCATTAAGTCTCGCATTTCTATTTTCTTCACACACAAAAGCACAACACTGAAATTTGGGTCCTAGTTGCACCATTAACTTAATTATTTCAACCATTTATAACTACGTACGTGAAATGCTACCATACATGTGCCAGAGGCCTTACAGGTTGTTCGGGATAAAGTTAAGTTCTAAAGATGGAACCTTTGAAAAAAAAAAAATCACTAACTGTTATTGCACAATGATTTATCATTAACAATAGTTACCTTAGTACTTGCATGGTTGGTAGCCAATTGCTGTAGGTAGTCCCGTGTATTTTCCTATTTAAATGCAACAATACTGAAATAAAATCTACTGAATTCTGCATATTTGTGTTTCATATGATTAAAGAACTTATTTTTATCAACCTATATGGGTTCCCACAGACTGCACAATATGTCTTGGATGCTCTAACATTAAGTGACGTTTTCCATCGTTAGCTGTTACACGCGGAAAGATACAAATAGGCTAAAAATAGAAATTTAGCAGAATTCTTTTGAGTGGCCACATTATTCTGAACCGCCTTTAGTTATATTCAAGAGCACCTAGCCTGGAGTTCTCTTTGAGGAAGGGCGCAAGGTCAAGCAGATCCTCCTCCTTGTCTTCGGCCGGAGGTAGCTTGTCCAGGAAGTCGTCCTGCACGTACACGTGGCACGTTGTGCAAGCCAGTGAAGCCTCACATGCGCCTGAAACATAGCGTGTACGGGCCTTGTACAAACACATTTACAGAATGTAGGTACATAGTCTAAAATACACGTGCCAGCCCGTGGGATTAAGCCTCTTTCTCCCTTCAGTGCTTTTTACATACAACAGTAATGTCAGAGATATTTTAGAGGGGGTTACTTAAGGAGGCTATGCTCATGCTAACAGTTCGGATTTTAAAAATTACTTCATGTTCACACCAGCATGAATATTAATTAAATACGTAGACAGAAGCGGGTGGGGTACTCACAGGCGTGTACTTCTAGTACTTTGTGATGCTATGCATTTGGCTTAAATTTACTCATGCTGTAATCACAATAACGTGACGGACTCTACGCAAAGAGCACAATGCAACACTAAAATTGTTCATTGCTGCAAATACTAATTTGGCTGCTGCATGAAAATCCAAAAAATAATATTGCATGTTAATAGTTTCTGCTAAGACATACTAACCACTAGTACGACAGCCATACATTTTAACAGTACACTATTTCAATTTTTTTTTTAAATTGAAGTTATTTGGAATATATTTTAAATACCCACTGGTGTTCCGAAATATGAATAAAATAAAATCACAATTACACGTTTGCTTGAAAATATTTGGTGTAGTGACAAAAGAAAGTCTCGTAAAATAAATAAATGCAAATCACTACCAATTTCACCAGTTTGACCAACATTTGGGCAAAAAAATTTAATCCTGTTCCTCAGCTTTGTCATGTCCGCAACGCAAATAAAGTAAAAATACTTTCTAGTCGGAACAAGCGAGGATCACAGAAGCCACTGTGCTGATTGACAGGTTTTTTATTTCCGCCAGGCACTTTGCGTCACATCTGCGGCACTGTTGTGACTCCAGCATAAGGACTGACTCTCTCAAACCCACGAAGTAACTAACCTTCCATCTCAATGCCATACCTATGTGCAAGGTACAACACATTATCACCGACTTTGCCTCTCACTTTGGTCTCCTTGCCGTCTTTGTCGATGAACGTGATGTGCACCCTGGAAATAACGAAAACAAAGCTCACAACAAAATTTTTTATTACTTATCATGCTTAACAACACGAACTGGTTAATGTTTGAAGTATTTACACAGCTGAAGAAACCTACACTTCTTCTTCAGATGCTGGATCCTTCCACTCATATTCACCGTGGTTTAAGTCTGAAAAACAGAAAAAAAATATTTATTGCTCTTCAACTAACTAATTCTATGTAGAAAGCGTGAGAAACACCACATGGAAGCAGGAGGATGGGTACAGTTGATCTGCTTGTTCGCTAAGGAAGAGTATAGAGGAAGAAGCGCGAGAAGAAGGAATATTTTTGTGCGACAGCTAATGGGCACTGTGAATAACTTTTTTATTTCCTAAATATTCTGTTGGCATTGTCTGTTGAAACAAATCTAAATAGCTTAAATTTTTGGTAAGGCAGCGCTTGAAAATTTATTGTCTGAAACTCGTACCACAATATGAAAAAGAGTGGACTAGTTAAATTTGCTACTAAATTGGTATTTACTGTAAAAGAAAAACCCATTCTCTCCTTTTTACTTCATAATTCCAAAAATGGTAAAATATAGTAGATGAGTTTTCAGGTGAAGTAGGCCTACATTAAAAAATTTATTATTTGAAACTGGTACCTATCATGAAATAAGTAAAGAGCAGATAGGTTTTATTTTACTATTTGGTACCACATTTGGTATCGGATTGTAAAATCCAAACCCTTCCACCCTTTTTTTTACTTTGCGATACAACACTGAAATATTAGAAACCCTGAAGTGCTGAATTCACAGTCAGTATCTTGAGGGACGATCCATGACTGATGTGATAACATTTTTTGTGTATATCAGCAATATCTGGGTGTAAAAAAAAAATCTTGATTGAATCAGCATTCTGACAAGTGAAGGACGGTTATTAAAGTTGTGTGCACATCCAGGAAGGGGGTACACAGGGCTAATGATCCCTCTTCTCCCAAAACCAATAGTTCAAGTTCAAAAACTATTTAATTAGCACCATTATGCACCTTACAATTTGAATTTTCCCACAGAAGGGCTCCTAGACTCCTCCTTCCACCACTTATTGCTTGTGGCACCAAAAATATGACGTGTATGTCCCCACCCCCTCTGGAAAACAAAATATAAGACACAGAACAGCCCCTGAATACAATACTATAAAATACAAATTCCTGACATGATAAATATGTACTACCAAATTACAAATATTGAAGTGGTCTCACACATACAATCAAAGCTTACATCTAATTTCAAAGTGTATGCACAAGAATAGACATGAAAAATATATCGTACAGAAATTAAGATAATGTAACAAATACCTACCCATCATATTATTTTAAAATTTGACTAAATTATCACACAAAACATGGGGAATTTATCAAGGCTTAATAGAAACTGGGAATTAGAGGATATACCTACTTCAAATACACAAGAAGGAACTTATGGTGTTGAAGAACTAACAGTAATTTTTCTTTTCCTCATTACAGCAATATGATGCAAGAGGGCGTGTCAAACTGAGAAGAATAGGTTGGATGTACTTGCTTTAAGATTATGAACTTAACTGAATTAATCAAATACCATGAAACCAGAACATGGAACAAATTACCAACTCCACCAAGATTTTATAATGCTTACATTTAGTGAAATGAAGGTTTCTTTGCGACGACACTTGTACTCCATGTATAGAAAAATGTACGGATGCGAACTTCCTACACTTAAGATAACGTATTGTTCTTAAAACCGCGACGGCGCAGCAAATAATCATGACGTAAATATCAGCAGTCGAAAATAATTTTAAATGATAAGGTTATCCTGTCAGCTCACGTAATGTAAACAAACACATGATGCTTGTTTTCGGTACTGTCTGTTTTGCGTCCGCGTCATTTTAATTTAAGTTGGCTATTCTGAGAAACTTTAGTTTTTACAACCATTATTGGGATAATATAACTTAATCCAACATGTATTACTGCATTATATTAAAGTATTATTGAAATAGTATCATATTTTCATTTCAGCTATTCTGCGTTCAAACATTTTGTTGAAACTCGTATAATCGCAAATTTTTTGTTTTTAACATGCCATTACTGAAGTTGTGTTTTGGTTGTATCTGCTGACTGTAATTACAAGTCATGTTTATTGCATTAAGATTTAGATAATAATGTAATAAATTTAGTATTTGGAGTGATACGTTTGATATTTTAAAATGGCTGCAATTCTTTCGCAGTATAGCACAACAGGATTTTGTAAGTAGACACAGTGAAGGATGTGTCTTGAATGAGTCATTTAAGCCGTTGAATTATTGTTGGTATTTGGCAAGGTTCTGCGCAATATAATTATCCATCCCATTTTTTACGGTTGTTATTTATGTGCATTTATTTACCACCAGCAATGTCTCGTTGGAGTTTAATCTTGTTTAATGTGTATGGTACTGTTGCGAACACCTTAATTTTTAAGTTAAAAGTCTCATTTATGAATGAAATTATTGTAGGACGTAATCGTGTGAATTTTGCCATGGCGCCTTAGTTTAATCTGAAATAATAAATTATAACCGGTTTTTATCAGGATTGAGAGTATTGATGTTTGTCCGGTGATGGTCAGCAGCCCATGTGTTCCCAGTTCAATTCTAGGCAAGGTCAGTAAACCTCAATCTTACGCCGGGCGTATTTTTTCTCTGGTCCTCATTTGTTTCACTTCCATCTTGATGTTTGCAATAAGCAAATAATACCTACATAATTGATTGATCAAATACCAGGCGGCTAGTTTATCCTCCCGTCAGTTACTTTCCAATTCCATTGTAAATGTTCAATGCCTTTTCCCATTGTCAAATCTACCATCTGTGAATTTGACTCATTCACTGACCTCCCAAGCATAGAATGCCTACCTCGTTCCATTCTCCTTCACATCTCTAATAGTTTCCTCAGTTCCCTTTACTCTCTATACGAACAGTTGAATGACAGCACTGTTGGCAGAATTCCAGCTATGATGAAACAGGACACATTTCCTAAAGGAATGTTTTACTAATAAATTGACATGGAGGATGGCTATTAAATAACAAAAAAATCCCTCAAAAGTCATCCAATATTTTGTGTAATGCCTCTATATTTTCTCAACCATTTCAGCAGTGTCCAATGTGATGTTTTAATACAAAAATGTCTTGTTGATTGCAACACCCCAATTGAGGACATATTGCTGAAACACACCTTACCCAAAAATAAATTTTTCTTCTGTGAAATGTGCATCTACACAATATTAGTTGACTTCAGCGGTAGTTTTTATGGCATGTTAAATTTGTGCATATGAACAGGGCCGGCGTAATCACCATTGCCACTAAATACACATACCGGTACTCTGGCCAGGGGGCTTATGTTCGAATTTTCAGTTGCATGCGAGACAAGCCGAGAAGTATTTTTTAGGTCATAGAGAAACTTTTTTTCGCTTATGATGTAAAACACTGAGAAACCGGACGATAAAACAATCTCCATGTCCTGTGAAATACCACTCGGGTTTCAACTCACATGTGCCCCTAGGGGATGGGGAGTGCCTCAGAAGCGGGATATAGTATTGTGTTGCCTTCATTGCACCTGTTGCCTGGCTCGTTGCATATATGTGTTTTTTGTAAGGAGAAAGTGTGCTGGTATGAATAATTTATCATCAATTACAGCTTCCAGTCTCTTGTTGGGTCTGCTGGTGACATAAGCATCTCCGTCTACTTCTGTCTTTCCACCATCTCTCCACCTGTCTTCTCCTCTTCTTTGCACACACTCGTTCGTCACCTTTAACCCTCTGCCTTTCCTGTACACACAATAATACAATTCAAGTACCAAGTATGCTGGTATAACAACTTCATATAAGTGTTCACGGCGTTCAAATGCGATAAAATCAAAATTTTATATTTTTATGAAATATTGTTAGTTTTGTAGACGATACTTGTGAGTACATTTTACTCTTACAAAACAATTTTAGCTCTCACCGTTTTCTCATAACAGGGTGTCAGAGTCAGAATTTGCTTGTTACATTGCCAAGCAAATGGTGAAAACCGACTCACCTACTTAAACAAAATAATTCACTGTGAACTTACATCCCATGAACTATGCAATGAAACATTAAACCCACACTGTAATATTTTGAATTAAAAAAAAAAAAAATATTGCAAAAGTACAGAAAAAAAGGTTGCAAATTCAGCAATTTTTAAAAAATTTAAAAACAGTTCGCAGGATTTTTTCAAGTATTTCATTACATAGCCCATTGTATGTTTTTTCTTTGTGAATTATTTCACATGTGTTAGTCAATTGGTTTTCACTATTTGCATGGCAGCAGAACATACAAATTTTTACTTTGGCACATCATTGTGAGAAAACTACGTCAGCTAAACAGTTAAAATCGTTTCGTAAGAGGAAACTGCATTCACATGTATTGTCTACAAAACTAACGTATGACTATCGTACTTGAACACCCTTAAGAGTGGTTGGAGTATATTAATAAATGAAGTGTGTTTGCTTGTAGACAAGGCGCCAGTGTCAAAAGGCCTGATGGGATGTATGTTCCTAACATGCACTGCTATAAACATGCCCATGTTGGCGTACCTGCGGAGGTTCCTGGTCTGCAAGCTCCCTGATATCTTCAGAGAACGTGAGGTACGTGCCAGAGCACTGTATTTGCCGCAGGCACGTTACTCTACAGCATAAATATTAGAACATGACTTTTAATGCAATAATAATTTTGTTTGTAGATTTGGAGGTTACTCTCATCTCGGCTTACGTTTCTCGACACAAAAGATCTAGTTTGTGGAGCCTTGTTGATTTATTATTTCAGGTAAGTGCTTAGCAGAGTTTTCTGTTACAACATGAGTTTTAATATTTTGCTGAATTTTTTAAGAAGTTAACTAGGCAGGCGTACTAATTTTAATATTATTGTTGGTATGTTTAATTTTGTAAGGCATATACAGGAATATATAAGGGGAAGCTCCATGGGTTCAGAACCCCCCTTGCCTTTTGAAAGCTGCTTAAATTGCACAATTTTGCACCTTAAAATGCAAATTTTCTTGGGGAAGTCCCCAAACTCTCTGCTTTATTGGGAGGGATCAGTGGAGTCTTCATCCTCCCCCTAAACACAAATCCTTGCTACAGCCCTGGCATATGGTCAGTTTGGCTACTGTACGTTTGTATTCGTATCTTTGTATGAAACTAAGGAAATTGGGTCAAGATTTCTTTTAGTAGTGTGGGAAAGAGATTTGTACTGAAATTCAGATGGAATATATATCTGAATACTATTATCCATATGAAGTAGAGTGAGTGAAGAGATTTTGTCAGCACTTAACATCGAGGTCTTCATCGCTGGTGAGGGGTGACAGGAGGTGAGTATGGAGCAGCGCCGGGATGAATGGGCAGGGGAAACGGGAAGAGACCCCCCGAGAAAACCAGCTGACCAACGGCATCGCCCGACACGATTCCCACATGCAAAAATTCGGGAACCGGCCTCCCTGGGAATCGAATCCGGATCGCCTTGGTGGGAGGCGAATGGTTTGACCATTCGGCCACTGCGGCCACGTACGAGATAGCGTCAGCTATGTAGTCGAAGGGAGGTTGTCACCAAGTTTAGTCAACTATGCTAACAGAGAAACAAACCTCTCCTTCTTACCAGCATGTATAACAAATAAGGTGACCATAGCGAGCGCTAGAAGAGTGGAATACAGTGGATTCTCTATCCATCGTTTCTCATGGGACTGACAAAAAATTGCATTGCATGAGGGTCTTAAAATTTCGTTACACATGGTCTTAATGGTGTAAAATAAAGAAATGGGCTCCAGAATGTGTTCAATGAATGCAGATATTTCAATTTATTATGTTTCAGTACATAGAGAATCCACTGTACTCTGTTTCCTAAAACTGCAGTACAATTAACAGCTACTTACGAGCAATAACTGTTAAATTCATATAAATGTTTCATAATGCCAGACAAAATTTACAGTACAAATTGTGAAATGGACGTATCAGGTTCGTTTTAGAACTAAAATGTCTTGCATTGTGACACACATTATAAAGTATATAAAGTAACTGTCCGTTAGTAGCTGTCAAGTTTTACTGAATTTGTATGATACACAGTAAAGACTAGAAATGAGAAGATGCACAAGTTCCGTGAGAAATTGCTGAAGTCCTGGTAGCATACATTTCTGACAAACAAATTCTTGAGTAACATTTTCTAATTCTCCAGAGTCTATAAAAAAGGTAAGCCATATGTAGGAGACTGGTTTGCATGTCAAAAGTAATGACTCCTTTATGCGTGGAACACTAAATTGGCATGCTGTATTTTCATTGTAGAATTTTTTAATGAGATTTTTCAGCTGTGACTATAATTTCATTGATGAAAAGTATGGTGTAATGATAAACAAATAGGCCTACTTCTGCGTTTCTTTTTTACAAATCACATTAAAAAAAATTTTTGGCATAGAACAGTCTGAGAAAGCAAGAAGTAAAAAATGTTGATAATTTTGTGGTTGAAAAGTGTTTTGTGTTGTGTTAGAAATAGGCTAGCTCTTTGTACTGTAGAATGCTAGGGAACATTGGTAGGCCTAGTTATGGCAACTACGTTAATAAAGACAGAACATTAGGCTTAATAAATAAAGGGGATAAAACTCAGCAACTGCCAAAAAACATGGCAAATAAAAGTCTTCTGTATGTGGATCTACTAAGTTACGGGTAAAGATTTCTATAGTTGATTATATTAATTAACTTACTGGGGTTAAATAGGTTTGGTTAGTGATATGACCAGGTATGCTTGATTACAAGTTTTTATATGTGAAGTCCTGCAAATAATCCCAATGTATTTTTGACTTCTTGTAACTCTACTCGGGTTGGTATTTGAAGAATGCTACAAGCTGGAGTTCTGGTGTTACCATGCTATCCTCGTAACTTACTATAGCTGCCTTATGAGTAATTTTTAAAAATTTACATATCTACTTCAACAAGAATTTATTGTTCAGTGCTGAAAGGACAGGAAATTTTTTTTTTTGGATTCTCTGATAATTTGTTGGAGAAATAACTTAGTATCTCTACCATTCTATCAGTTTTGAGTGTTTTGTTTGTATGGTATTTACAGGGTGTTTGAGAGGAGATATGGCTCCCACAAGTTTGCGTCGTACTTGCTGGCGACATGCACCATGGCCACGATACTGGAGGCGACAGTGATACTTGTGCTGCAGCAGTTTGACATTGACCTCCACAACGGTGGATACCTACCACCTGGACCGTGAGTATCCCACATTGATTGGACTCGGAATGTTTATACAGTCACTTGAAAGTCCAGTTTCAGAAACCTGGGTTCCGGGAAGTGAGGTTTGAGTGCGGTGTAAACAGTAAGTTTTGTTGCTAAGGAAAATACGAGTTTTTAATTTAAAAGTACTTTCTGCCTCTGAGCTCGAACGAGAACAAGGATTAATAATAATTATTCAGTAGGACTAGGTCATCTTTCAGAACATCACTTTTAGACATTTTAGACAATAACCGTTTTCTATATGAAGTTCAGAAAATATTGCTTCATGACTTAAAATCTTAAGAGCTCTAAATAGTTCACGCATGAACTGTGAAGCAGTGTGTTAGGAGATAGTTTTTTTTTAAAGGATATTACTAATGTGTATTCCATATCTCTATCTACAAAAAGAAAACTCATTTAAAGCTAGGCTTCTCTATTTTTTTTAGATATCACGCTTACAAACTTAGTTTCAGGGCACCTCAAAATGTCCAAAAACAGCTTCTTCAGACTGCTATCATGTAAAAAATACCAGCCGGAATTTTGAAACGAAAATAAAGCTCGCGCTGGACTTTACTACAACCTTTCCTTAAATAAAAAAAATAGGGTCACAGTTTTAAGGTTCCATAGGAAATAGCCAATGACCGAAACACTGGAAACCGTTTTCGCTCCACGTTCATAAAGGCATAAAGGTTGAATAATGAGTCAGTCTATCTCTTATTGCCAGCCTGCTTTTATACCTCAGATGCAGTATCTAGAACATACTGTACAGGTGTAGGACTCTTACCAAAAAATTATATGTGTTTTTGAAAGGTACATACTGTATTTGAGATTGAAAATACTAATTTGCTCACAGTTTTCAGGATATTGAAAAAAAACAGCATAAACTTCACCAATGTAGTTTGTATAAAAATAATCAGTGGTGGCGTATATATAGGTTCAACGGATACTCAGCCACATATAATATAATTTAACATGTAGTTATTGATTAAGTTGAACAACAACCGCTAGACAACTAATTACATATTAAAATTAAAGATACATGAGTGCTCACAGGATATTGTTGGAGCTTGATATATGTACTTATTAAGCTCCAAAGATGCCCATTGAGAACTTCAGTTGTAATATAATTGTACTATTTTCTTATTCTTTTACTTGCCAGAGCTCTGGCATTTGCTGAACCCTTAAGATTTGTGATGAAAATTACGTTACATGTGTGGTGTAAGTGGTGAATTTGTGGTTTCATGAGTAGATATGATGTGTTGAGTACTACTGTAACCAATTTCAGAATATGATTTTTAAAACAAATAGAATATATACAGGATATATCACCATCTTTTAAGTGACATTTTTTAAACTGCTAACAGTAATACAGTTATTACAAATAGTTTGTCATAAAGTACAGTGATTTTTTTTCATGTGTTGATTAAAATAGTAGTTACCGCAAACCACCTATAGTTAGTGGGGCTGATTGTCTTAAATGTTGATGACAAAATGAAGATATTGTTCATCTTTCTCACGATGAATCACTGATTTTGTAATTAATGGTATTTCAACGTATGCATCTAAAGTGACAGTGCAGTGTACAGTATGTACGCATTAACACACTGATACTTAAGAGCTAGGTATGTTTTTTAATTGATTGTTTGGTTGAACCTACATTCTGAACCTACATACAAACGGTTAGTACAGTTCATGCATTTCAGTCCGTAAAATATGCATGCATTGAATGCACAGTTTTACAAGAACATGAATTAAAATTTTTTTTTGATAGGTGTGGAAGTCTGGTATTTAAAATCCAGTAAATTATTTAACTTTAAATGGTATGTTTTTTTTTAATGCTCCATTTACATTTGATACCCATTATGTGAAGGTATTTCAAGCTGAGAGTTATTAAAAATTGTATATGGAGTGGACAAAATTACTTGTAACATTAAACTACCATGCTTGTCAACTGTTTAATTTTTATGTGTTTGCATATGATGTGAATAATTAGGAGGTGTTTGTGCGCTTTGTTTTGTGATTAGGTACGGCCTAATCTTCCCACTGTTTGTGAGCTTCTTCTTTGACGTTCCTCGTGTTGCTCATACATACGTGCTGGGGATCCCAGTGACGGGTAAGACGCTGACGTACCTACTGGGGCTGCAGGTGTGTTCCACCTCTGTGGCTGCCGTCATCTCTGGCCTCTGTGGAATTGTGAGTAACAGACACAACCAACTTTCTAGACATAACTTGGAACTAACAAATAGCTAATTAAACTTTGTACTGTGTTCCTGGAAAATCACTGTAAATTATTAATTTGAGAAGGTTTGAAATCAAAAATACATTTATTTCTAATGTGTTCAGTTTTACAAAATTGTTAATATAAAATATTGTACCATTACAATTTGCAAGTTGAGCAAGCTGGTATTTTTTTTATTGAATAGTAAAGAATTTAATTTTTATTTGAAGTACATGACTTTACAAAACTGCTTCATTAAGAAACTGTACTAATCAGTTTTTTTAATATAGTGTACACTTAATATTTAAAAAAATCAGATGTTAAGATTTAATTTTACAGCAGTTATATATGAGAAAAAAAATTCTTAGGCAGTATTTAATACATTAGAATATTGTAACGGGGTGGGGGTTGTTGTCTGTTGTTTGTTAGTTGTTGTACTACTTGTAGTGGTGATGGTGGACCTCTGCTGTTTATTGTTATTAAATGATGTAGCAGGAGAATGACGAAGCAAAGAAAGTCTGGAACTAGACCTTCTCCTTATTACTTGCAGCCACCTTCTATTAGCGGGAGCATCTGATTATGGCGAGCGATGACTATGACAAGTCCTCCAGAAATTACAATTTATTTCTCTTTGGTTTTACATTCCTGGATAGCCTGAGCTGCTTCGAAAGGTGTTCATGTAGACAGAGAATATTAAGTAAAAAAAATTTATAAACATTTTTGGTTTTGTATATTAATGGTTCACCTGACATACATAGCACAATTGTTGCTAACGCACTTAAATTCTCTCCAGTAACCTTATCAGCTTAAAACGTAATCATTAATAAGTGATACCAGTGTGCTAATGGACGTAGTCTTAGAGTGTTCGTCTTTCATCAACTGTGATATGCCTCTGTTTTCTCACCGAACAACAAATAAACTACTAAATACACGCAACTAGTTTTCTCGACGGTGTCGTAAAACCGCAATAAACACTTGTGCACCCATTTATTGCACCTATCTACTTGGATATACTAACTCGGTAACCAACACAAAGAAAAAAAAAAGAGAAGAGAAATCAATGCCAGCAATACTGCCCAATTTACTGGCGAATCCGCCCTCTGAGTTTGATGCCTCCTCTCCAGCGTCGTATACGTCCTTCCTGTTTAGCCATGATGCCCTAACAAATAAAACACTCCGCCGGCCATCTCTTGGCGACCGGGGCTAAGTTCCGACGTACCACGACTAACTTCTCCTGGGCGAACACTCTGACTTACTCGGCCGAGCGGTGGAGTTACATTATATAACGGGACCCAAATTGCTTGAAAGGTTGGTCAATTGACATTTATAACAGAAGAAAAATATGTAACATACGTAGTTACTGACAAATTTGCAAAGCGTTTTATCCCACAATACCAGCTAAATATTCATTAGTTTATTAATTGGGGATATGCTGCATCATCAATCTGTCGCGGATCACCACCTTTTCGGAGTTCTGTTGCGACCGGCACTTCCACCCACGACGTTTGCCTAATGACCTGCTGCTCTCACTGCATTCCAGCACGCCTCTGTACGTGCCTCCAGGCATCTGAATTCTGACCTGCCTGCCAGATAAATCCCATTCCAGAAGAAGTGAGCTAAGAGGCTACTTGAAATGTTAAAAATCCAAATGAGGCAAAATACAAGAAAAAGTTACTTAGAAAAGTTGCTTGAAATTATATTAGCTTAAAAATGAAAATTGACACGTACAATTTAATGCTTTTATCTTGCGTTAACTGTTAAACTTAAAATTTTGAATAAAATTTTGCTGTTAATTTCTCTACTAGTATCCCCAATTAATATGTTGGATCCCAGCGTATACATCCTTATACTTGGTTAAATTGGCCTACTTAAATTGTTATAAACAACAAATAATTTTAATTGAGAGAGAGAAAAAAATTGAAATTACCATGTAAGAAACCACGTATGGGCCACGTGCCAGTGCACGTCACAATATTATAGTATATATTAAAGAGTTACAGTATCGTGAATATTCATCCATTTAGTTGAAATTTCCTAAATTCCTTTTAACAATATTTCTCCGTTTCCATTCCATGGTTGGAACGTAAGTAAACAAAGCCTTTAAAGAGGCAAGTAAAGTGACAAATATTTTCGTTGACAGATCCGTAAATGGAAATTTTGTTAGCACAGTTATATATGTACAGTACATATATGTAAACAATTTTTGTTATAACTTACCGCTGCCAGTTTTGTTACTGAAATGAAATTAGTGATTCTATGTACAGAATATTTACGCAATACTAGTGATAGAGCTGTATTTGTTGCCCTCAACTCAGCCTCACAGCTAGTGGGAGTGCAGTGTGGTGTAGGCATAGTGATGAGAGGGGTGGATGGTGGTGGTGGCAGGTGGCGGGGCTGATGTACCGGTACAACGTGCTGTGGCTGCGACGGTGGCTGGTGGTGCCGCGATGGCTGGCGAGGCTGAGCAGTGCCACACTGGGATGGGCGCTGCGTTCCAGCGCACCTCAGGAAGGCAGCATCGGTGCCACACTTGAGATACAGCGTGCCCAGCAGCTGGAGGTCTTGGAGCAACAAGTGCTGCTGAGCCGCGCCCGTGACATGCGCCGCCAGGTACCGTGCCTTGCAGCTGTCTCCTATCACCCTCTGTATAGCTTACTGGCTCGTTAAAATTTCCCTTCAAGTCCACAACCAAATATGAACTATATAAATACTCTGTCTAGTTACAAAGTGCCAAATAATTTCACTAATCTCCTTTATTTTCAGTTTCAGGTGTAATTATACGTACATCTATGGGTAATAAGTGCAGCATTATCAAATACTGTGGTTATTACTTACACTGTCATGTGTTTAGGCACCCTAACCATCATAGTGATTGGTTATGTAATACGTAAGGACCCCTAAAAATGGTGACTCGCGAAATACGACGAAATTTGGCGTAATTTTGAGTTTTCAGCGAATTTCAGCATAATTTTGTTAAAAGCGATGTTTCACGCGAATTCAGATGCCTTGGCGGTTGTTTTGAAGCAAATCAGTTGAGGCACAATCTTCGAAATGCGTACGTTTTCCTTCCAGATATTTCTGATTTTGTTTAATTATTGTTTCTCTATAATTATATTAGTCCATGCGTGCCGTTTTAATACGTTTTAACTAATATTTAAAAGGTTTAAATAAAGGATGGACTGAAAAATACGTTTGCTTCACACATTCGACCGCGAAAACAGATTGTTTAGATTTTACCTTTACCGATCATAGTCATAGATATATAAGCGCAAATGTATTCATTCCTCAACGTTGAAGCGTATCAACTCACAAACGGCCATGGTCACCGGTACAGCGATCTTGATATATCGACAAGATGACGGCCGAGCAACGGTAGCGGCAGCAAAAGTTCGAAGTCTACCATCGAGTTGCAATATATATATATCTCTGTGACTTAATGCACGTTTGTTTACAAGTTAATGTTTTGTTTTGGCGCTTTGCCTTTCTGAGATGTTGTATTATTATTTTGATTTTCGTAACCTAAATAATCTAAAAACATTACCGGACAAATCCTTGAGTAAACAGCGAGATCACGAAGTTGCTCTGTGTCGTTAAGAGTACGAATACAAATTTAACGGAATGAGATGAATAAATAAAAACGGCGAAAACGTGGAGAAACATAAATATTTTGCTATTCCATCAGTAAATAAATACCAAACAGTTGGTCTGTTTGGGTAGGTATGCCAGACAAATTATCTTAATTAAACCATATATTTTTTGTAATAAAACGTTTTAATTTATACATGTGCTGAGTAAACTGTTGGAAATTTTTAAAATTATAAATCTCTGGATAAACAGTTTCAACAAAAAGGAGGATATTTATGTAGTCTGGTAATGAGAAAAATAAATCAATTATTTTAATTTGCATGATCGAGTCAAGTAGCAGGCATACTTTGTAAACAGTAAAAATTAATGATAATGAGGCAAAAACAAAACTTTTTGGTCAAATATAATTATTTTGATGATAAAATATAATTATTTTCACAGTATTACACAAATTGTTTTTTACCGCTAGAATTTTTTTCACCGCTTTTGTCTATTTTTACTAATGCTGAGCCGATATAGTTTTTTACCGATACCGATACGAACCGATATCCCCTACCGATATATCCGATACATCCGATACCGATACACATTTAAGAAAGTTAATACGTTAAATATCTGTAAAAAGTTTTTGAAGGGATCAATAAATTTTCTACTTAATAACAGAGAAAACTTCTTAACCCTGAAAAATTATGTGTACTTATTAGGCGACAAAAATTATTACAGTAAGTGGAAATTTCTAAGTAGTTTTACTATACTATAATGTTTTGATATTTATTTTACAATACATATACATACTTAATATCATGGTTTGCTTTGAAATGTAAGAATAAGTTCATGAAATAAAAAAAAACCGTCTTTACAAATCAATAGTCAACTACGAAATCTGAAATGTTTCACGATAAAAAATAGTTAACTAATCGTAGGCCTATACAACTTTTGAGGGTTCATGGAGAATTTGTTTGTAAATAGAGCACTCGCTATTTAAACAGTCTCTCAGAAGCCACACTACCAAACAAACGTGTTTTAAGAAGCAGCACTACAAAAGTTTGGAGTTTTTATTCAAAAAAATTAATTGTCGTAACTTGTGAGGGTTCATGGAGCTTCTTTTCTTCGTACACATAGCACCAGCTGTACTAAAGAGTCTCTCAGAAGCCACACTACCGCAAGGTGCTGACAAATATTT
>PNEQ01003530.1:16289-53013 GCA_003012365.1 Medauroidea extradentata | reverse complement strand
TACTGACTGCCACGCGCGCTGTGATGCTATCTACCGTGTGCAAAAAGGCTTAATAAAATCAAGTTTCTGTTCCGTAGCACGCATCTCTTTATTCATTCAGGGTTCGAACCCACTATTTTCCCTGAGAAATTAGAGTGTGTTTCATACCGACTGGTGTTCAGTCGTGAGCTACGTGGAGCTGTGTGTGTGTCCCAATCACGTTCGGTAGCTCACCGCGAGGTGGGGCCGAGTGGGGCATCATATATATATTTTGCGACACAAGCGTGATGGGCAGACAGTACCATCACAGTCTTTAAGGAGAAAAACTATACTGGAAGTTACTCAAAATTACATTTTTTGGGCTTCACGGCTCAGTCTCATTAAGGAAACAAAAAAAGTACATCTAAGTATCCGTAGTTCAATCGTTTGGCTTTTGGCCCGTGCAATAATATCAAACAGTTGCAGATATAGTTTGCATGTTACTAGACTATGACAAACTTGTGAGGACCCGGAAACAAGATGGCTATAAGGTCAATTTTTGCTCGCTCACCACTTGCTGTATATCCCGATAGGGCAAAGAGCTAAACTGGCGTGACTTTCCCTTGCGGAATTTTTCCACAACCTGGGTAGAAATAAGTACAATAGGCACACAGTCTACTTTTAAGAAATATAAAAAATATACTATATTACTGCTATCAATGTACGTCAAAACTGTCAAAAGTAAATCTAATTAGCAAGATTTTTGGCCATTACAACCAACAAACCTTCATACAGATTGTATGTCAACATTTTTTAATCTTGTTCAAGAACGCAATGTTAAAACATTTGTTAGTTTTACCTGTGTTATTGCAAAACCAATGCTTCATTTTTTCATGATGAATGCAGAGTCAATGAATTTTTTATTGCAGAGAAGTTGGTTGGTTGAACTCGTGATACTACCTCCATACTAACTCGTCATAGAACCTTCTTCGTATGTTGAATTCACTTGCTACACTCACATGTTAAATACAAAGAAGTATTTCCAACATAATTAATAAAAATATTTTTCCAAACACCAGTGGTACTTCTTAATTTTTTTTCTCCAAGTTATCTAAACATGTTTTTACCTATGACATCCATTAGATGTTCCATGCGCTGCTGAGGATAGGGATACTCATCTAACTTCCACAGGTCATCTAGTACGCTGTCAGCAGTTTCCAAGACTCTGTCTGCATCTGACAGTGGTAACGAATCCAAGGTACTGAAATAAATAGTTTTCCTTATATAATAATATGTAATTTCTCATTTTAATGCTGTCAACTGACAAAATTTATCAACTAAACCCACCTGAAATCTTTTGCTAGAGGTTCAAGTGCATTGTAAAATAATTTACCCATCTCTCTCTCATCCCTGCGTCGTGTAGTGTTCGCAATGTTAGACCAGAACTGAACTTCTTCTTCTGGACTCATTATAACTGTAATTTGTATACAGGTTAGAAAAATTTTAAAATGTGAAGCCTTAAGTGCTAAGGAATTGTATTTTGAATGAAAACTTACAAGCACCACATCATTTGCAACTCACCTGATGTACTTGCATGAAATTCTCTATTTCCAGATCTCGTCAATGTATCAGACCTCTCTAACACATTTCTTAGGCCTGTTTCTAGCTGGGCTATCAAGTCCTGCAGTTTTGGATCAAATTTACTGCTCCAACTATCATCCTATTGACAAAAATTTTTTTTTGTTCATACCTAAATTTCTATACACATACAGCACACACGCACACTACCTTACACAACAAAAATTTTTGCCAAATTTTTTTGTGGCAGTAATTTCAAATTAATGCAGATGACGGCAGTACCTGAAGATGATCAATCAATACATATCTGCACTGGTGTAGAACAAAATCTATATGTGACAAGGTAGCACAGAATTGTGAATGATCTTGTTCAGCAGACAGAAAATGTGACAAAAAACAGATGGCAAGAAATTACGAAAATGTCAGGTGTACCTACGGCCATTGTGTAAACCAAGTAGCCGAATTTGAATAGTTGTCAAATCATACAGTCCTGCAGGTCTATTAGGTAATACAGAAATCCTAGTCAAAATAGTGGCAAAAACGTAACACTGATGAATTAGAACGAGCACATGCACGTTCTACAGCTTGTGAATAATAACGGCATCACTTTTAGGCTACAAATGCTAATAGAAGTCAACTCAAGTCCTTCATAAGAAATTTTTTAAACAGCATTCCACAGGAAACTGAGTACCACTGTAATTGTATTAAGACAGAGTGGGAAACAGGCTTTGAGCTTGTGAACAAAAATTTTCTCCTACTGATGCCTAACCTAAGTAAATACTAACACCACAGTTCAAACTTGCCAACCCTCCTGACAAAGTCGCTCTTTGATGTTCTTAAAATATTTTTTTAACAGAAAGGAAATGGGTTCTTGAACTGAGATGACAAAAACTTTGAACCAAAATGTCCAAGACAGAGAAGCTGATAAACAGGTTATTTGGGCCTTCATAGATACGTTTCAGTTAGAAGTGACAATTTTTATGCCTACTTTCACTATCAAGTGTAAGCAGCTAAGACCAAACATTTAAATTTTATTTAAATTTTCTACAACTCTACATGTCATGTAAAAATAAATACACCACATCTACAACAAACATTCTACTTTACATATTGTGTTAAATTCAATAAAATATTTTAAACATTTAATGGAAAATTACCACCCCATCTTTGAAACTAAATACAGTACAGTAATTCCCTTTCATCATCATCCATTTAATAAACTGAGATTTATAAACATATAGCAACTACGCATACACAACTGTATTGCTGAGCAAAATCATACATTACTCACAGAATTATAGCGGACTAAATACATTTTTACGATTAAAATCATTTTTACTGTTGCAATAAAATAAACACAAAGTTAAACTTTAATTTTAAGTTCACGTTATTATGTGATGATGTAAAACCCTACGCAGATTGAGATTAGTTTGCTATAAATAATTTTGACACTGTTCGTATTACTTTAAAAAAAATAAAGTAGTAGACAAAATTTCCTTACACATCAAAATTATTACTGTGCCACAAACCCAAAATTTCCCAACTTATTCAATAGATAGTAATATTTTGAACTTTAAGATGATTTATTTTAACAAATAAAATGCTTGTAAAAGTATTCCACCTAACAAGCATTTTAGAACAAGGTGATCAACCTAAAGCTAAAAATTGTGTTTGCATATCAAAAGTGCAGCACAAAAATATTTCTCTAGTTTACAAATGATGAGTGAATAAAATCTTTGTCTTTCTAGGAAATTGTAAAATTTATCAGAACAATTATTTTAACGAATATGTTTGTTGATTCAGATTACAGTGTGCTTACAACAATGCAGCTTTAAAATTTCTGACCATAAGTAACATGATAACAAACCCAATCAAAATAATACAAGCACAGAATAAGTAACAGAAACAACATGGTGTGGTTTTTATTGAATTTTTTTTCTCTTTCGGTTGTCGTGATGTCAGAGTTGGTGGATGTTTGGTTATACTGAAGTTTTAGTATGCCGGATTTCATAATGTGTGAAGAAATTAGCACGTAAACAACATCATATTTACCATTCCTAAATACACAGGATGAACCAAAAGTCCCATTACCTCCTTCGGAATGGGTGAAAAACATACAATACATTATTTTAACAAGACATATGCGATATACTGTAATTTTTTTTTTTCAAGTCATTTAACAACTGGAAAATGATGAACAATAAATCAAACTAACCCTAGAGGAACCATTTGTCATATGTAAATGAGTTCATAAAGGGCAGTACAGCGGAAGACAATGAGAGAGATTCAAAACAAATTCAGGATATGGTTCAATAGGGCTCCACCATCAAAACCAATGGTCCTACGAAAAAAATATACTAAACTGGTTCCATTAAAGATGGGGCCTGCTCTGAAAGGCCAATAAGAGCTAAAACATGTAGTGAGGTTGAATGATCACTGGAAAAGTCCCTACCAAAGCAGGCACAAGAAACTGAATATTCTACTAATGACACCGAGATTACATCATGACAGATAATAATCATTAAAAGCATGCAGACCCTATTTCATTAACCAAATAACTGATAATGACTTGGATGCTCAACGTCGTGACCATGCATGCGTAAGAGTGTAAAAATTATGTTTTCAAATGAATGTACTGTCTACCAAAGAGCAAAAGATTGGAACATTTTATTTCTAGAGTAAGGAGAATCTGTATTTCTTTGATGATATGGAAATGAATCCACCTTACATGACTTGGTTGGCACTGTCTGCTAGCACCTAGTTAGTCTGCAGTTTGACATCCCACGACTCGTGAAATGGCAAAGGTCAGTCAAGTTACACATCTCCTCTGCATGTGGCAAAATTGGAATGTTTAGGACTTGTTGGTAACATCTGGTTCCAACAGATTGGGGCACCAACACAATTTGTGACATGTGTAAGACAATACCTGAATGATCTGTTCACTGACAAAGAATTGGAAGTGGATCACCAACTGTACCAGTGCCCTTGAAATGGCCATGGTCCAGATCTTACATCCTGTGACACATATTATGGGAGCATACTAAACAGCCAATTGTCAAAAAGTGGTATGAGACAACTGAGGAACGTAAAAAAGCTATTCAGAATGGATTTGTACTATCACACTTGCCATATTAGGGAGGAATTCACATAGTTCTTAGAGGAAAATATTTATGTGCCATGAACAAAGGGGTGTGCACACAGATAAAAATCTTGTCAAAATAAAATATTACGCGTCTGTCACCCATTCAGATGGAGGTAATGGGACTTTTGGTACGACCTGTACAATAAGTATTTATAGAAATATAAATGGAATACATATCTATGTTTCAAATTAAATATTGTTTTATTCATATATCTGTATGCCACGAGAGCAGATATGATAACAACAATTAAAAATTTCCTAATGTCACTTCTGATAACATTATATATTCTGTGCTGTTCAGCCTTGAATCATCACGTTTACCATTTCTAAATATTTAATTAAGATGCAAACTAATTACAGTGTTTCAAGCAATACAAGTGATGAAACAATGCCTCAAATCTATGTAGCTTTGTTTAGCATTCCTCTACATTCCAAGAGCTGCTACAAAAAAACAACAATGAGAAAACTTACCTATGACGGTTCTGTTAATATCAATTATTCCGTAGTACAACTATTGGCCGGGATACTGCATACACAAACTTTACGTAACATATTGTACCATGTCATTACGTAGGGATACTAGTACAGTTTCAGAAAGCTAGCCTAATATGTTGTAACCATGAACAATTAATAAATTTTATATTAACTGCAACTTAATTTGGACTCAATACTAACATTTCACTCTCCGTGTATTATAATTGTTGTTATGTTGTGTATGACTCCGTGTAAGGGCATACTGTATGTTTATTTGCTTTAATTAATTTTAAATAATGGTGGACAGTTAGTTGAGTATTCCTTGCGAGTGAGTTAGCTGAACTGTGAAAGGAGAAAATTAACAGTATTCCACTAAACGAGAGCAATTATTTGCTCGTTGTAAAACATTGGTCTTGGACAGAGTAAACTATGGATGTGAAACAGTACAGACATGTTGTTAAATGTGATGTAATAGAAGATCCCTAGTGGTGACACCTATGACGAGGACCTGGGAGGTCTATCAGGACTTTAAGGAAGTTCTACCATCACCGTTGTTGAGAACTATTTTTTATTATGGTATGAAAACTCCTTACGTAGTGACGCACAACACATGGCTGGCATCATATTAGCTGTTCCTTTGCAGTAACTAGAAGATACCTGTAACACTTACTGTTGTCGTTAGCTACTAACTAACAATTCCAGATGCACTTGCAGAAAACCTCGACATAAGGGATCTCTAGCTCCCAACTGTAGTAGCTGGTGAACGTGTATTATTTCTGGGTTTGTAAGTGTGCAATATTTATTGCCAGTTATAATGAATTTCATTCATAAGCTTACCTTTTGCCGTGGTGACCAGCTATCTAGTGGTATACATATTTACGTAGCTAGCTTGGTGACGTGTTATGTGGCTGTTGGTTATACAGTTTTGAATTGCACTAATATACCATAGCTTAGTAAATTTGAAGTCAGAAAACATGATTTTTAACGATTTTGGTTTTATTATGGAGATTATTGGCTATCTGGCACCCTCTATCCCATTCCCGAAAATCTACACACACATTAAGACATATTTGATTATTTTTAATAAATTCCAAAGATGTCAGCAGCTATGGTAACTTTATTCCGTATTACAACAGCTGTGAGTGTAGTAGTGCACAAATGGTTGAGGGATTATGTAAAATATATTTCCATACATCTATTAAATTCAGCATTACAACATTAATTGAGGAACACATTAACTCACCTCTAAAGGACAATGTTCACCTGAAGTTACTCCATTTATACGAAGCGGGGAGTGGCCACGCTTATAGAAATGCGTGAAACAACAATAAGTCCTGTTTTATCTGATACAATGTTCTACACAAAACCATCAAATATTTCCATTCAAACTTACAATTTAACTATTTAGTTTGGTAAGGGAAGTGTTGACCTACCTTAAAAGTTTATTTGTGAAAGATTTATAAATTTTGATTTTTATATATTTATTTTGATTTTTATATATTTATTTTGATTTTTATATATTTATATATATATGTGTGTGTGGAATTCACGATAAAGCTAGTACTTTTAAAAACATAGTTCAATTTTTCCTTTCAGCTAATATGTAATTTTATGATTTTCTAGAACTTTTTAATATAAACATAGCATCTTAAAAAGTACCAAAGTGTACAGATTGTAGGCTACTTAAACTTAACGTATGACGCAATGATAAAAACATATTTTGATTATTATTGTAGACAAGACTGTCTTCAAAAGTGCTCATTTTACACAAAAAGTCTATACAATAAATATTGTTGAGCAAAAATTTTTACATCATACTTAATATGAAGCTAAAAATTAAAACCCTTCTGATAGTAGGTATGTATACTTTAATTGACTTTATCTTTGATCACAATTGGCAAAAATGATGAACATTTAATCAACAGCAGAGATAAATTTCCAGCAAACTTGTGTGTGTGTGTGTGAATAATGACAGAGGGTTACATTGCGCTGTTTACCCCAAGGTACACAAGAACAGGATTGAATCCCGAGCTAACAACTGGGTCACGAAATAAGCACCAACAAACTGTAGAGCTAACATGCGTGATTATTGAGAATGTTTACAAAAACAAAGGAGCAGAACTCGAAGCATAACAAAATAGTGCAGACACATACAATCATTACACACACAATTAGGTTGCAAGTAGCAGGCAAGTTGAATCACAGTCAAAGCAATTGAATTTAGGCTTAAACTCTCCCGATATTCCATCAAACCGGCTCGAAACAAATTAAGCAAACTACTCAGGGCGACATCACGCAGCTTACACAAGTTGAAACACTGAGTCCCCAATAAAACCATAAAGAGAATCAAACACTTACCAAAAAAAGGAATAGGCACACAGTGGTCGACGGAAAGCCGAGAGAGCTGGAGCAAGAAAGTGCTACGCACTGGCCGGCAAACAGAAGCGGAGTGGCGAGATGAAGTAAAAGCAATACTGGCCACAGCTGGCCACTGGAGGGGAAGGGAAAGTAGGAGAGGGACCGACTGACGGGAGAGGAGGACCTGAGCAGGCCTGAAGACACCCGAAGAAGTCCGAAGGCAGACACATTGTGGGGCTGACGTCACTTCAGTCCTCCGCTCACATACACACATGCATAGGTCCGTCACCATTATACATAAACAGATGGCCCAGCCTTGAGTCCATCCGAAGATACTGCAAGGGCTCTAGAAGCCCCAGTACAACATTTTATTGTAGGTGTAAATGAAATTTGACGGTAATTTTCTTTTTGAGATTACCTTGTGTTCAGGTGACTACTATGGTTACTATGTACAATTTAGAGTAAACAGAACATTTTATCGTGGTTGACTGAGTAAATTTACAAATGGATATTTTTGCTCTGCCAGAAATGGAAGAAAATTTATTACAGAGAGAGTAGGACATTGCTAAACTCAACAATCTCTATAACAGTCCTACATTACCCAAGGAAAACACTGAAATTTACTGCTTCTAAATATACTGTTGCGAGCCGTTGACTATCTGGCTAAGCAGTGTAATAAGATACAGTGGCAGCAGAGCTAAGAGACATCCGCGTGCTCTGTACAGCTCGTGTTACCTTGGGTGTCGCCACAGCAACCACCTGCATGCCGTGATTATCATGCGAGCAGTGTAAGCTGATATAGCAGCAACAAGAGATAAGAGGTTCAGCGTACATTGTGCTGCTCATGTTACGTTTTCGCAGTGTGTGGCGGCGGCCCTCTGCACACCAATTATGGATAACAGAAGACATCATGGTCTAGAGTATTCCTGTTCGTACTCTTATTTTGCAGGGTGGTGCTTGACCCTTATGTGGCACCCTTCAAGAAAGTTTCAAATAATAAAAGACTTGCCAAGAGAATTCGAGACTTTAGAGTAAGGATATAAAACAGACATGCGGCAGAGTCAATGAGAGGTTTTGGCTGGCAGGTACCTGTTGTGAGTTAAAGTGATAGTGACGAGTGGCAAGACGTATTGGGTTTCAACAAGTGTTCGAGGGCGTCCGGCGAGGTCGATTGCGACAAGTAGAGTGATGCTGGTGTTTTTGGTCTATAAGAGGTTCATCGGTGCTCGTGTATTGGGTCCACCATTGTGAGTGATTAGAGAAACTTTCCAATGTACAGAGAACTTGTATAGAATTATTATTTACATTTTATAACCTTTATGTAAATAGTAGTTATTTGTTTTGTTTGACGTCTATTTGATTTTGATTTACCATTATTGACATACATATTTTTTTGTGTAGATAGTTGTAAGTAAATTAGGTTAGCTTTATTTATTGGCTTTCTTTTATCAATGACCTCCAACCCTCAAAGAGTACCTAGCCCCAACTTATAACAATACACTTCAAGCCTGAGTTGTCATAGACAAGAAAACAAAATGCTATTTATGAGATTTACATGAAATCATACATACTTTCTGAATTTTTTTTATACTGAGTTTTATGTTCACTAATAAAAGCCAACAAATATCACAGGACAAAAAAAAAAAAAAAGGACTAGACATTTAAAACAATGAACAACGTAAGTGATTTCATAGATTAAGGTACCTTGAGAAGAATGGGTGAATACACTTTCTGAATAGCATGATACAAAGCTGTGACTGGAGAGTCCACCATCGATGAAACAAACACATTATTATGTAAGTTTTCTTGAGTAATTACTTCTGGCCTCAACTTGAAGAACACCAAAATATTTTCCTTTCCATCTGTAGGCACTACCTGTTAACAAAAAACATACAAATTGACTAGACCATCCAAATTGACTGACCATCCAACAAGTTCTTTCAAACCACTCCAATATCTGGGCTGCGGTGGCTGAATGGTCAGACCATTCGCCTTCCATCAAGGTGATCCTGGTTCAACTCCCGGCAGGATGGGTCACCAGATTATTGTATGTAAGAATCATGCCGATGCAGTTGGTCAGCGGGTTTTCTCTGGGATCTCACGCTTCCCCCGCCCATTCATTCCGGTGCTGCTCCATACGCACCTCACGTCACCCGTCACCAGCGCTAAAGACCTCGATGTTTAAGAGCTGACTAAAACCTCTCACTTACTCCAATCTCTCTCTAATCCCACAGCTTATTTGCTAGTCATCCTATTTATGTGGTTCTTGCATTGTGTCTATAGTTGTTTATAAAGTACACAACTGGCTTTACTTCTAGATTGAATCAAATAGTTTCATTTATTATACAGTTTAACCTATTACATTCTCAAACAGTCCTTTAGTGTCTAATTTTGCTTGTATAAATTTACATTCAAAAGTATTGGTATCACTATTGCTTTGTTGGATCTGCTTCTCTCCAAGCCAGTTTCCCTTTTCATGTTCCACATTGTTAAATTGTCACATTTGTAATGTTTACTACCAAGCAGTTGTAGTGAGATACCGGTTCTATCATTTGATTATCAATTAGTTTTTTCTCACAAGCAATTTACCTTGAAATGCCATAATTTGAGTTTTTCCTATTTAAACCCTAGAAGTTAAGAACAGAATACGTTACCTGAATTTTTATTTCTTCGAAAAACCCCTGAAAATTGAAGGTAAAAAATACTGAATAAACTAACCATCAAACTGACATCACAATCAAACATCCTTACAAACAACCTTAACCAAACTGTAAAATACGAGTAGTTTTTCACAAACTGACATAAATGAGCTGTGAATGTGGATTCAAAACAACATACCTAATATCACAAATAGGTTAAACTACAATGCTGTTCAGAAAATTCAAAGTTTTGAAAAGCTAAATAAAATCGCCCATATCTGTACTCTTTACACCCATAATTAAAGGTATAAGCAATTTTTCATCTTGCATGCAAACCATGCAACATTACTTTTAACACAATACTTACTTTTGTACTGAAAAGTAAATTCCCTACATCAAGCTTGTCTTGTACTGCACTTAGAGTAAAGCAACTGGGATCATCAAGAAAAGTGTCAAGAGCTGGATTCTTGTTACAAGCATCACAGGCTTCCTCTGACAAAGTAATACCAAAATAGTTAGCTGTAAGAAAAAAAACAATTATTAAAACATTAGGAACAATTACATTTCTTGTTCAGTGTTTTGTGTGACTTAGCGTAGTAATTTACGTATATAAATATATGTACTTGACGCGATAAAGTTAGCAATTTTGAAGATCATTTGTCTAGACTAATAATTAAGTGGAAAATATAAGTCATCTGGAAGGAAAAAAGTAATTACAGTTATAATGATGTCTGTATCCCTAACCACCTCTATATATATACGAAACCTGACTAATTGACTGACTGACTGACTGACATATCAAACTGCAGCCCAAACCACTGGACCTAGAATCGTGAAATTTTTAGTGGGGGTTCCCTTCAGGTCGTAGGCGAGCACTAAGAAGGGATTTTTCGAAATTCGACCTCTAAGGGGGTGAAAAGGGGTGAAATGTGTTTCCGAAGAAACGTCGATAGAGCTCGAACCCGACGGCCAATCATCGTGATTTTTACTTTAATAGGACACTCGTAAAAATGAATATTAGCCAATTTAAGGATTTTTCGAAGTTCAACTTTTAAGGGGCTGAAAAGACATTAAATGTGTTTCCAATCAACTATCGATATCTATCGAACCCTTCGGGATAGAGAGTTGATATTCACTTCAAAATATTGCTTACGTAAATACCCAAAAAGTAGTTTTAGGATTTTTCGAAATTCGAACCCCAGGCAGTAAAAATAGGCAAAATGTGTTTTTAATGAATCATCTATATCTTTGAAACACAATTGGCTATCATCGTGATTTTAACTTTAATTGGTTACTTTTACAAATGTATATGAAAGGACTCAAAGACGTTTCGAAATTCTTTATTTAAAGGGGTGAAAATACGTGAAATGTGTTTTCGATTATCCTTCGATATCTATTGAATAAATCGAGATATCGAAGTTCTCTTTGCTTTAAATTGGTGCTTTTGTAAATATCTCAAGTAGCCTACCATTTAAAATATATTTTCTGACTTTGGCCCTAAACTGGTTAAAAAAGGGGTAATATGAATTTTCGACTCACATTCGATATATATCGATCCCATAGTTTTTTATATAGCGACGTGATTTTTGTTTAGGATTGATGCTTACTCAAATACCTAAAAAGTAATTTCAGGAATTTTCGAAATTCGCTACCTAAGGACGTGAAAAGGGGCGAAAAGTGGTGAAAAGCGTTTTCAATTAATCGTTGATATATCTTGAACCCAGTGGGCCAATGATGTGTTTTTTACGTCCACGAGATACCAATAAAGTATTCTAAAACGTGATTCAAGGGTTTTTCGAAATTTACTCTCTTAAGTGGTGAAAAGACCTTGAACGTGTTTTAGATAAATCCACGATAACTATCGAACCCGTCGAGATATACAATTAATTTTTGCTTCAGGATGATGATTACAGATATTATCGCAAAACAGTTTTCAGATTTTTCGAAATTTTATTTCTCAATACTGTGCAGGGGTGATATGTGTTTTTTTTAGTGAATGATCGATTTTGATTCGACTGAACGGGCTAGGGATGTGATTTACACTTCAGTTGGATACTTATACAAATGTCTAAGATGTAAATTTAAAATATTTCGAAATTCGACATCCAAAAGGGTGAAAAAGCACAAAATTTGTTTTCCATCAACCCACGATATCTATCTAACCAGTAGCGATATTGAGG
Source organism: Medauroidea extradentata (assembly GCA_003012365.1). Lineage (NCBI taxonomy): Eukaryota > Metazoa > Arthropoda > Insecta > Phasmatodea > Phasmatidae > Medauroidea > Medauroidea extradentata. The sequence continues at coordinate 40,684 of PNEQ01003530.1, read as the reverse complement.
TGTTGTTTGCGTCAGAGTGATGCTTACGTAAATATTTAAAAAAAAAAAAAAAAAAAAAGTATGTAATTTTTTTTCTCTTTGTAAGGAACGTGATTATTAAGAATAAAACTAAGTTGGTCTATATTCAAGGCAGACGATCCAAAAAGCAGAAACGAGCACAGAGAAACAACCTATACAGGAGTTTCACTCTACAGTAACCTATCGAGACGTGGTGTTGTACAACCTCTATGAGCCCAGGACGCATATATTTTATTTCATTTTTTAATAAAATTTTATTTCATGAATTATTTCGATGTTGTGTGACGCAGTTGTTTGTTACTCAGGTCTCAATTCCGGGAGGTTCTGGGCTCGAATTCCGTTAAAAGCTGCGTGCGAACGTTCAATTCTGACACACAAAAACTATAAGGCAGATCGAATTAGTGCAATTTACGTGTAGTCTTTAAAAGAGGTAAAATCGCAGTTCGCTTTCCACTAAGGTTCCTCTACAATATCAGCTGATATATCATCGGTATACTGCCAAACGTGATTAAGTCATAAATGGTATTTCGTTCAAAAACAGTATTAAATTGTAGATATTAACCAAAATGTGATAAGTTATTACACTGTGACACAACAGTACAAAACGACGAATAGACTTTAAACTTGGGCAATTGTTTGTGAAGAACATATACATATTCCTAGCATTGTTATCATTTTATCTCATTTTTACTTGGTCACTTTTGGCAGTAAACCGACTATATTTCATCTCACTAATCTCAAGTTTGGGGCACCAAATAAGTTTCCGTGAAACCTTTACCCACTGAAACTTTGTAATGGGAACAAATTTCAAGTAAATGTTTTGAAAATATATAATTGAGGGCACCGTCACCAATGGTTGTGCGCAGGGTAAATCAGACGTTTTTCATTCGATTAACCTCTTACCTTAGTTGTCTGTAACTACCCCACAACCTCAAATTGGCAGGGCTATAAATAAAGCCCAGGCGAAATTGCTGTTAGTGGCAGGGACAACCTTAAGACTGCTTTTCGCGTGGGCAGCTATAGCTACTTATCCTGCTGCAGAATTAGTTCAACTAGCCATTTGGACATTCTATCACTTGATGACTGAAGTACCAATCTTGTGTATAAAGAGGTTTTTCAGTAAAATAATACTCGCGAGCAAAGCCGTGGGGGACTGCTAGTGTGTGTATATATATATATATATATATAAATAAATATATATATATATATATATATATATATATATATATATATAACATAGCTGCCCGGCCACAAAGAATAATGTAACCATGGGCGTACCTAGGAATAGTTTTCGGAGGGAGTTTTGAACTCTCGTCTTGCATAAATGTTTCAATATAATCTGTGTTTGACGTCTGTAAGTCTAATATTAACATATTTGATTAACATTTTGGTTGTTTTTGTAGAATATTTTACCTTTTGTAATGTAAGAAATAATACCCAGATAATGAAACTGACATTTCGGAGGGGGTTTGAACCCCCAAAACCACCCCCTGGGTACGCTAATGAATGTAACTCTTAAAAATATTGGTTAATAGATATGCATATTCTCTTTTTAGGTTATATGCCTTGACAGGTATCAAACAAAGCTGTCTCTGTCAAACTCAGTCTCTTCAAACCCACCAGGGCATAACAACACCTCACCAGGTTTATGAGATAGCAAGGATATTGGGAAAAATTATTTTACCCCTTCTCGCTCCTTTGGCCCCAGTGCGTATCTATGCCACAAGGGGAAACAACTCTTAAATATTCATGTTTACAGGTTCAGTGGTTCGGTCTGTGCACTGATGAATAAGTAAGTGTATAAGTGGAGTACATACTTCAAACATGCCAAGCGGAAAACTATGGCATCTGCATTGGGATTAAATACTTCAAATACAACAATCAATAATCAGCCAACTGCCTCTAATGTGTGTGCATCATCATATTGCCCCCTCCCCTCCCCGTCACAGCATCACAGTTAGATACTCTGTAAATGAAAGTATTATGAACCCTGACTAGGTACACAAAGGTTGGAAAAAAGTATTATATTTGATTGCTTGATAGCAATACTCACTTAGGTGCTCTGCATTCCCTGGCTTACCAACAAACTAAGTATCTCCATCATAATTAGTCGCTTCAAGGCCACCAAAGTATAAACATAGGAACAGTGTGTTACAGAATTGGCACTCATTGAAATTACAGCAATCTTTAACTGGGTTTAAAAGATTTTGGGCATTTTACGAAAATACATTTTACATGTTTTCCCAACATAAACCGTCAAATTTCTAAAAATCCTGGAATTGCTTTGTAGGTTGTAATGTACAAATTATTTTGAAGTGAACACCCAGGTATTTCAACTAGTTTAAGAGAAATTGAGGATTAAATGAAAACACAAATAATTTTTTTAACCTCTTAACATTAATTTATAAAAATTCTAAAACTACTTTTCAGGTATTTACATAAGCATCATTCAGAAACCAAATTCAACTTAATTAACACAATTCGAGGATTGACAGAAAACATATTTTACTGCTTTAACCACCTTAATATTTAAGTTTTGAAGAATTGGAAAATTAGGAAATACCATTCATTCTTTTACACAATATTTCGTAACAAAAGAAATAACGATTCACATAAGCTTAATACTGTGCATTTGAACCATACTAATAACAAAGTACATTGGTATCTGTTGATTCTAAAACACTTCTTTAAAATCAGAGTTACAAACTTTATTTCAAGTATATACAACACAAAATAAAATAATTTTCTAATTTAATGTATTTAATTCAATTAGAAACATGTATTTCTTTATAAAGTAATGAAAAATCAAATATCTAACAGCATATGAGGAGGGCACCCGATGGCAGGGTATCACACCCTGAGAGTAGATTATCTGACTCGACAATCCCAGGCATCTGCCCAACTGTGAAGGATGACATGAATGATGCTCAACCTTGGAGAAGCAACGGAATATGATGGACAACAGAAATGGAAGTACCCCACGAATATCCTCTACCATACATATTTGGGGGGTTGATCCCGTCAAGAATCGAACCTGGAGTGCCTTGGTGGGAAGTGACCTCACTAGCCACTGCACAAACCAAAACCTCATAAAGTATGATAAGGATAGTGTTTTAATACTGTTTGTTATAAAACAATTTGATAGCATTACTCAAATATTTTTAATAGTACTTTTGAGCGGTGCTCCCTGGAAATAGTAATGGTGATAAGAGTTCTGGAATAAAGAGTTTGTTTTCCTTGGAGTGTTTCCTTGGAATACTAGTTAAGCCCTGGTCACTGGCACTGGGGCTCCCCATTCAACTTCAGACCTGTCACTCCACTGGCCATGTAGGGGTAGGCCTGGGGGAGGAGGGGACAGCCGGCGGTACGGGCGCGCTGGTTGGTGACTCGATACTGGAGGGGCACCGGGAGCTAGGTGCTCATTCTTGGATAGGGTTGGAATGGATCAACACCACTGTTGGGTGCGGACATCAGTTTAACATTACTGGTAGGCTGGTGGCCCGAGTTAATGATTTAGTCAGCTAAGTGAAGATAACTGATGATGTTCCTTAATCGCCGAGTGCGCGAGACACTGCATTGGGTATGTGTATTTATCACCGGAGTGGCGGTATTTGGACACGATGAGTCTGATTTTAATTTCGCAGATTGATGACGTCTTGCGAAGGTGTGGTCGCGTGTACGAAACTTGCTGTATTCCTGGTTTTGACTCGAGGATTTGAGGAGGGCAGTGCCTTTAAGGTTTCTAGCCTTTTTCCTTCTGGGAAAAGGAGAAAAGCCTACATGAACAGTAGTGGAAGGGTTAGGCTATTACTATTCACTATCAAATGGAGTATGGGAAACGTAATCGCGTTGCGAAGCTTACTGGTTTGACTGGAGGTGTAGAACACGAGAGAAAGAGTGAGGGTTTGTGTTCATCAGGTTATAAAATTGTTTGAAGAGAGAGATATTAAATGTAAAGATTTGTACGCAATTCGATGCCTTGTGGAACGTGATTTGCCGAGATTGTAAATTCTGTTGAGTATTGAATAGTAATAATCTTAAAAGTTATTAACTGTTTCCTTTCTTTGCTCAAGAATGTTATGAAGGTAACCAGAATAGCTAATAGCTATAAGCATAGATTAGTTTAAATGCATTTCTACAAGTCTTGCCCCGTCCGCGTATGTGTTACGGTAAACATAAAGGTTCACATTAAGTTGGGAGCTTGGACGATTTGGTAAATTGTGGGTACACTTTAACCAAAATAAACACTTTGACAATAAATTACTCCCTGAAACCTTTCCAATCAGAAAACAAGAAGTAAATTTATCTATAAAATGGTTTGACTGAAATTATAAACAGGTTTTGACACAAATGAAGATTATATGTATGGTATATATGTATACGCCTACACACATTAATAAATGCATACGTACGTACATACACACATATATATATATATATATATACATACAGACAGACACACAGAGAGACACACAGAGAGAGAGAGAGAGAGAGAGACATGCACACACGCACACACACACATGTGCACACACACATGCACACTCACACTCTCACACACACACACACACTCTCACACACACACACTCACACACACACTCACACACACACAGTCACACACACACTCTCACACACACATACACTCTCTCTCTCTCTCTACAATGGAGAAGTGGAGGAACGAGAAGGGTGGGAAAAAGGAAGAAAGTATTCAGAAAGTTCCAGCTGGCCAATGGCAACGTAAGCCACATTTTCCACAAAGGTGAAATTGGGTCTGACCATGCTGAGAATCGAACCTGGATCTTCATACTGGAAGAGAAGTGGCCTGACCAGCACAACACCACAAATCTCTCCTGCTAAACAGGCCTAATACAGTTATGGTCATCAAAGGTGGTTGCTCTAAATGCAAGAGAAAGCACACTGCCAGGCCAAGGCATTAGGAGAACATGCTGAAGTCAAATTTGTAACCGAGAGCACTGCAACACATCCCACCAGATGTTATCAATGTAAAGATTGAAACTTGATCTGCAGACAATTGGGCAATTCCCAGTAGTTATCTTGGGTGGAACTGTCAGACGCCCACACCTTATACACAACTGTCAATGAAATCACATTTCACTGGTAGCCTTTTAAGAAAATAATTTTTATATTACCATGAAGTTTTAATGAAAATTTAATGTTTAAACTAGAAGCCACCACTATTCAGTATTTTCTCACATAAAATAATAGTAACATGTTTGTATATTTAAATTTGATAGTCCACTAACAAACATTTAAACACTAGACAGCAGGCTAAAAGCAACAATAATATTTACATGTAATGTAGGTATCTATGCAAGGATACAAAACAGGCAAACTGTACAAATTTGAGCTGGTATTTTAAAAATGCTAAGGTGACCATGAATTAATACTACATAATAACATCGCACAAGTATCACACAAATGAACTGGCATAACAGTAATATATTTCATTAGCTTACTTCTAAAACCTCATAAGTCCAGATTTTCCCAATTTTATATTCCAGGTGGATTTGGTGCAAAATTTCACGACACTTTTAGTGTTAAAACCTACTAAGTCTACTGGGCATTATCTTTCTTCAATGGTCAAATTAAAAAAACGTTGTAAAATGGTGTGGAGGTTTCAGAAGTAAGCCAATGACTTGCATTTCAAGAGTTCATAAAGTCTGTTAACCATTAAATTATGAATACTAGGTCAAGGACAAAAATTATCTTTACATGTCCCCATTGAAGGATACAACACTGACAAACAGTACAAATTCTAGCAGATACCTCAAAATTTTTGTGAGACAATATAGTCATAATTTTATAATATATAACTATGTCTCACAAGTATCACAGCAAAATTTTTAATTAATTAGTTAAAAAAGAAATGTTGGCTCTGAAAAGTTTACACCAGTGCAAATTATTGAGTCTCCCACATTCATTTACATTAATTCACTGATCACAGCAGGCTTTCTTAAGCTTGTCAAAATGCAGTAGAAAAGCTCACCTGATGTTGTTACTATGAAGTACTTCCTTTCATCTTTATCAGACAACATTTTGGCCACTTCACTTCCTCTTTCACAGAAACAATATGGAAATACAATGTATTACAAAATAAATAAAGACAACTTCAGACTCGTAACATATGCATCTGTAAAAAAAAAAGGGCTAAATATTATAATATCACATATTATAGCTCAAATAATACAAAGCAAATCACTTCAATACAAATAGATGATGCCATGAAGATTCATGTCAGACCGCTTGACTAAGTGGTTTGAATTCCTGGCCAGTGGACCAATAGTTCCGGGTTCAATTCCAGGCTACCGGGGAAGTGGAAATTTAATTTCACCTCCCCAGGTTCAGGAATGAGTGTTGTGTTTGCCTCTTCACACCCATCCCTACAGAAGGCATTGGCGAATCACCACAGGCTCGCACTCGCTAATAGCCCCAGGTGGTCCCAGTTGAGGCCATCAACTTCCCAATAAAAATGGAAATGACATAGCAAAACAAATAAATAAACATTAATATTTTGGATGTGGATAGAGATAAAAGGAAAGTCAGTTCCCTTGTCAATTCTTGCAGAAAGTTTTATTTGAAATTTTGGGGAAAAAAAACTTTGATGTGAATTTTTGGATATAGGCTACTAAGTGAATGAATCAATAAGTAATTAAAAATTAATCACATTTCACAAATGCTGCATATCTGGTTCCCCTTTTTAACTTTAATTTTTTTAGTGTCACTATGAATTATTTTTTGGCAGCAGTACATAGGTACCTTCTCACACTTGATTTACTGACACAAGTTCTGAGTGCGAATGGGCGGCAATTTGGTAGACTCATGAAACTTCGCTCCTGATTTCCACCACTCTATAAGATGAAAGTTGTGGTGTTATCAGTTCTAACTTAGAGAGTTGACAAAGTTTCACGTGACATCAAAGCTAGATTGTACATATTGCGGTTTCAATTATCTCACTGTTTTTACGTGTGCTGGGTGAGTTCCAGTGAGAATTCGGTGGTATGGCTGCCATGCAGATTAAAATGCATCTGATGGAACGACTACTGCAAGAAAGGGTTATGGAGCTTGTTCAATTGAAAGACGTTGCAAGCAAGAGTGTTGAGGCTGTTACGACAGCTGTCTTCGAGGCAGTCATAAGTGAACTCAAAGAGACAATATCATTTAATATGGACAAAATTACCATGCTTTAAGAGGACATAAAGAAGATGGAAGGTTCGTCTAGTGATGCCAAGTTCCAGCACTTCATATCTCAGAATGATCACGAACAGGGTTCCAAAGCTTGGGGAAAAAACCGGAAAAATTGGGGAAAAAACAGGGAAAAACTGTTTTTTTTCCGTTGACGTAAAATGGAAAAAATTTTTTTTATCCAGTGACATAAAAATGGGAAAAATTTTACATTTTTCATCAAGGGGAAAAATTACGAAAAATTGAAAGAAGAAAAATACAGTAAAAATAATCTTATAATTTCTAAATTAAAAATCTGGATGTTTAATTTATTTACATTTGGGCCTTTCTAACGTTACACAGGGACTATAGATAACGTTGACTTGTATGCAGTAATGGCTAGTAATTTTTTCAACGGTTAAAAATATGGTGCTCACTTTATCCCGCATAAATGTGAGTGACACTGTGAAAATTCAAATATAATTATCAAAATCGCTTGATGGAACGAAAATGTGAATAAAAACATGTTTACTGCAAGTAGGAAGGAGGTTTATTGTTTTGAGAAACTAGAAATTATTGTGTGGTACTATTTTCGCATTACTTACCTTTTGCGTTTATCATGAAGCCCTATAAGTACGTGCCGTTTTTTTTATCGGCTGACAAATACAAATGCAATTTGGATTTGCTGGACTTTTTATAATTTTGTGACATAGTGGTTACAACTGTGAAGTACGGAACGCTGAACTGTTTGGAACATTTCGAATTACAAGCAGAAAGGCTCACAGCAGGAGCGCTTATCTGTTGGTTATCTTACTCTTTTTACTCTTGCCCGGCTGCCAAGGTCGAGGAACACGACTCATCGTCATTTTCCTGCCTCCCTTCTTCGTTAGCTGTCTGGCTCACAACTATGCCCGACCACTGTGCCAGCTTGCAGAAAAAGTGCAGCGTCTTCGTACTTGAAAGATTACTCGAAATTTTCCACTGTAACAATGGGGGAAAAATCGGCAAAGTTTTTTGTTAATGATGACTCTACCTCCCCATAAATTTTTTTTACTTTGGAGTACTCTACTGATGAGAAACTGCACACTAAAATAGTTGTAAAACAGTGTTTTTCAACGCCATTTTTATCATTAAAAATCATAATTTCAGACAAATTAAAAAATAGAACTGTCTGTTAACGCTTTAACTCCTGGATTATTCAAACAGAAAATACTTACATGAAATAGTGTCGATGCGATCTTTCAAGTCCGGGCTGTCTGCACGACATGGTTTAAAGTTGTGTGACACAGGCTATCAATTTGTTGCATCAGCTCATTTGAGTGCACTACTTTCACACTGGTAATTTCGAGTCAGCACCATGTAAATGTCACTCGTCGATGTTTCCTTTCTCAAACAGTCCGTCCAGCTGCATCACCACACTTCCCCTCCTGCATGTGGATGCGAGGATGAGTTGGTGTGGGAGGGGAAGGACAGTAAAATATTATCTCTGATAGCTGCCGAAAGGCAGGGGAGATGAAGCTTGTGTGTGCACGCAATGGCGAGCGACTGAGAGAGAGAGAGAGAGAGAGAGAGAAAGAGGGGGGTTGTTTGTGTCTGTGTGCATGCACGTGTGCATGTGTGTGTGTTTGACCACCAAGGGGAAGGAGGTGCTTGTAGTTTGATGATCACACTGTGAAGCATTTTAGTGGTGCAAAAAACATTGCCACGTCTTCTCCTCACCCTGTTATCTTGTAACATGGGTCAAGAAAGTTTTTATGTGAGTGATAAGGCAGTCTACAGTTGTTGGTGAGATAAGATTGGCCACAGTAAGCAAATCCCTGCTTCCCCACCTCGTTTTTTACACACTCGGAATATGCACCCTGTGCATAGGCCTAGCTGAAGTTATAAAACCAAAACCTGTACATGTAAATCACTGTAGTGTTGATATGCAAAATAAAATTGTGTAACAGTGAAAATAGTGAATTTTCTTACAACAGAAGGGTGCTAAACTATTTTTCATTATTACACAACTAGCCTGTCTTGTGTCAATTGTCAAAATTGTTATATTTAAACAAAAAAATAAATCTTATCATAAAAATTGTTTTTTAAGTATTTATGTGCCTTATTTCTATAATTCTAAAATGACTAGTAACACTTTACTTCATAAGTTTATTTTTGCCCACAAACTACAATCAAACATACAAAATGTATTATCAGTATGGATATACATTTTGTCAGTATTCCTGAAAAATATACCTAGACTGCTGATGATGAAATTCGTCCTTTTCAAAACTTCGAAAATAGAAAAATATTGCCAGTGAAAATATTTCAGAGTGGCCTCAAGTATAAATTTATGAAAAAATATATATGCTGTATTTAATATTTTAGAAAACAACGTTGCTTAAAGATAATTTCAACCTAAATAAACTAACTGTGCCAGTTAGTGTTGAAATTTAATTTACTGTGAGTTAAGCTCAACAGGAAAGATGAGTTTTGGAGTGTGAGCAAGCTCCTTTCTTCTAAAGGAACTGTAACTGGAGCTTAGGTCCTTTTACTTTAAATGAAGTTGAGCTGAGCTTAGCTGCAACTTCAAAGGAGTTTTCCTAGCACTGCATTGTGGAGAAACATAAACAAAATCTGAAGGTCACTACTAGTTATGTAGTTATCTATGACTTCAGATATTGTCAACTTTATCCAAAAGTTGTGAAAAATTCTGCCCAGCCAATTTTAGGCAACCTCTGCATCAACATCCCCCACCAAATCTTCCATATGAATTTATGGGAAAATTACATCTTGTTTTTGTTGATAAGTCTTCTAAGTGGATTGACATCTGTGAACAAACTACCAAATGTTCTGCCTGCAATTACTGATGGCATGCAAAATGTCTTTCCTACGCATACTTTCCCGCAAATATTGTTGGCTGACAATAACCCTTTCAGTTCTCACGAGTGTCATCAGTACTATATCCAGCAATTTGTCAGCCGAGATTGGTTTCAAAATCAGCAAGATGATATGGAAAAAAACAGGGAACCAACTACAGAAAGACGCTTCGAGAATATAGAAACACTCCCCTTCCTGGTTGGAATGATCTCTATCTCAGCTGCTATGTAACAGAAGGCTCAGAAGGAAATTATTTGTCTCATACAATTCCTGAAACCAAAGGTAATTTAGCCTCGTCATGTAAATTAGTTCAGGCTCTAGTCTCTAAAGAGCAACAGATTAAAGCTGTTCATGACAGAACTGCATGTACATAGGAGGTTTATTTTAAAAAGGTGGTTGTTAGGACAAGCAGCTGTGCCATCTGGAAGCCCGTGGCCTGAGTACGAACACTACACGTCGCAAGGTTCATTTAGTTGAGAAGCAATTTTCTCTGTGTTCACCGCATTCGGAATTGGGCTGAGTACGAAAACCTTGTATTCGCTACCGCACTGCAACTTTCTGAGTTTGATGATGCTGTAATGGTAGCGAACGCAAATCTTGAGAATGTATGTATGTCGTAAACGGTGGACACCACTTCTACATTGTGGTATCCTCCACAAGGAAAATGGCAGGTGATACAAAATACCTACGAGCAAATATTTACTTTTTAAAAAACAATATGATTTGAATTTTGTGGAATAATTATGTTTTTTGTCAAAATACGTACATGAAAGTACTACTGAGAGCATCCTTACTAGCACATTAGATAAAAACAGTTTACGAACTGCATACTTTGCACTATTCCATTATTATATTATATATGGGATAGAAATATTAAACAATTTTCAGACTACAAAAGAAGGCCATCCATATTGTGTAATGCAAGACCAAATTCCACATATAAACCCCTATTCAGTAACTTGAATATTCTTCCCTTCTATTCGGAGTAAATTAAAAATTCAACTCCATATAATACAAGAAACCACCATAAATTTAAACCTAAATGTCATAATACAGCTGCATTCTCTTAAGGAATTCAACACAGGTCCATAACTCTATATAATAAATTACCTGGTAGTATATATGATTGATTGAAAAAGAAACAGAATTTAAGAAAGAACTCAGAAGTTACATATTCAATAAAAAATATATATACAGCTAATGAAAGTCACAAATTTTAGTAATAGTCTTTAGTTACAAAAATGCCAAATTATGTGTACATATATATTATATGTATATATAGCCGGTTCGAGATAAAGTGAGCAATCAAGAAAAGCCAGCTAATGTTATATTTTTAGCAAATTCGTATCTTTCCGCATGTAACAGCTAGTGATGGGAAATGTATAAACTCTCTGGACATGTCACTTGATGTTTGAGTAAGATAAATTGTGCAGTCAGTAGGAATCTATACAGTTTGATAAAAAAAAGCTATTACTTAAATAAAATACAATTATGTTGATTTTGGTTACTTTTGTATCAATACAGCTGTATTTAAATATGAAAATGCATGGAACTATATTGCGTAATTTTGCCGTCAACCATACAAGCTGTTCGACAACTAGAGTTAATTTTGAATTATATGCAGTAACTGTAGTGATGTTTTTCAAACATAAAATTTTTAGTGCTCACTTTATCCCGAACAACCTATATAAATATTAATGTGTACGTACATATTTATATGGTATCAAATACAATTGATAGTATAGTTGATATGTATAATCTTTTGAGAACTGTTAAGTGAAACAAATTATTTATATATGTCAAAGTTTTGTAGCAATTGTGGTAATGTATGCATGTTATGTATGTGTAAAATTTAACTGACCTTGTTTGAGATAAATTATATGACAAAACCTATATCCCTTTAGCAATATGCTATTAATGGGATCAAATGGTGGATACTGAAACAAATAAATAAATAAGTAAATTTCTGCACTTTTAACTATCCCCAAGCATAAATATGTGCGTTAAATTATCACTTTAGGTTATGGAGGCTAGAAGGAATTAAAATCAAGGAATTCAAGTATGAGAAATCAATTACAATTTCAACACCCATTAACTAAATAATTGTGTTCGTTAGCTTCCTTAAATATTGACGTTATAGAGCTTTGTTAGCATCACGGCTCCACAGAAACATTAACAAAACACATCCTGCAAAAGGGTTTGTACTCATTATTAGCAGTATGTGTTTCCTTAGCATTCAGCACATATTGCAACATTCCAGACGAGTTCGTACTCAGGGAGGTGGTGGGATACTAGAGCAGCATTTATCTCCCCACACCTGTTGGGTTTTTATGTTAAAGGGAAATATGTTTCATCAGAATGTCATCCACATTCAGTAATTAATAGTTGTTCATAGCAGCAATGAGAGGGGTCTCCAGTGCTTATGGAGGTCGATTGTGGGTCCAGATCAAGCAGAAATGAGTTTCAGCAAAGTATTGAGTAGTTGGGGCGGTCACCATTCCCTTCCACCATTGGAGCCAGGTTTCCGGGGATTTGCTCCAATCACGGATGTGTGTATAAAAATGAGAAGTGGAAGGGTGGTCAAGCCTGTAAAGAGTCTAGACCTGTAAATAATGTTTCAGTAAATAGCCCTACACGTTGACTCTGAAAGAAAATGTTATAGTTATTACATTGTGTGTTGAAACTGCTAAGTGTAGATGTGAATTATGTTGTAGGTTTAATTGTCTTCCATGGTTTGGTATGTGTATTAGTAATTATTATGTGTTAGAATTGTGACAAGAAAATATAATTAGTTTGCTGCAGACGTAATCACTCCAGCACTTCTGAATGGAATCCATAACAATGAATTTGTTGATGCTGATTCTAAAAGAGGGACCAGGGTTATAGATATCTATGTGTGCGAAAAGGAAACATCGTATAGACTTGACAAGCATCCAGTGGCCTTAACTGCCATGTTGTTAGTGTGATGTGCATTATGCAGAAGTAGGTAAAAATTTCGCAATTTTAATCTGCACATCATGCTGTTTAATCTATCCATCCACATAAACAAAATTAAAGTAAAACAGTTCAGACCTTACATACAAAATCCTGTCTTCACCTAAAACAGCCCTAAATACTTAGTGTGTGTGAGAGATTTTGGTCAGCGATTAACATCGAGATCTTCAGTGTTGGTGAGGAGTGACATGTGGTGAGTATAGAGCAGCACCAGAATGATAAGGGTGGGGGAAACGGAAAATCCCAAGAAAACTCACTGACCAACGGAATCGTCCGGCACGAAACCCACATGCAAAAATTCGGGATTGAACCCTTATTGCCTTGACGGGAGGCAAGTGATCTGACCACTCAGTTACCACTGAGCCGTTTTACCACACTCTGGGCACGAGAGACAAAAGAGTTCGAGTTACCAGAGAGGGTAAACACGACGAAATAACCAAACCAGATAATACAGGGTGGAAACGATGTATTATCAATTTTCACTCATTACGTACAATGACATCGGGAAGAGTGTACAATAGTTAACATAAGGTTACACATTTAATTGCCCACAACATGGCCTGAAGGGCCCATACAAATCAATAGCGCCATTAGATTCGGGCCCCCTCGACACGCCGCCGGTACGTCATAATGGATTAATCAAACCTAAAGAAACTAGTAAATAACGTAGGGTAAATTTGCGGCTTACCGAGCCGGCAACAAGACGACGACCCGTGCACCCGAATCAAATCTATACACTTACCGACGGAGTGCCGAGTGGGACACTGCCTTTCACGGACGGAGGGGGAGCCCAGAGTGCCTCTCCGTGGCGGGTCACCAGCAAACGCTGGCCAAGGAAAGAAGGGGAGGGCCAGGAGAGGGAGGGCGGCCCGAACAGTTCCGATGCGGCCCGAGCTTGGCAGAAGGTATCAGTTCCACACCCCAGCATCCAGCGCGCGCACACACACGTCTGCTGCTGTAAAAATAGTTTATTGCCCCCGTTAATCCAGGTCAAAGCACCAAGTCAAGTTCGGAGGGGGGAAACCCCAGCACACATTCTTACACGAAGAGACCCAAGATGCTGAAGGCCTGTCTTACCTCTTACACTAATAAATTGTGTCATCAATGCAATCATCACTTGCGGGGCAAGTCCCCACCTATTGAGTAACCAAGGCTTATAGCGAGTTACCTACAGGTCTTCTCTCGAGCAAAGAAAACACGCCAGCTAAGTAAAGATGTTACAATTAATTCCCACTTTATGCAAAATACAATCACCAAATACAACCGCACATCGGGCCAGTACATTCATTGAAAACTCCTTAACAGCTAATTCAGTTATACAATCGTCAATCGGGCCAGTACACTCATTGAAAACTCCTTAACAGTACTAGTCAATTATACAATCTCCAATCGGGCCAGAACCTTAATTGAATATTGCTGGACATTCACTTTATTGCTAATTCGAAACTTCTTCACCGCACGACAATACATACAGAGAGTTTACACATCGGAGTGCTTGATCCCTTATCTGTTTACTCCATTCATGCCCCACTTCCAAATTATTGATTCTAGAATAACGAACCAAAGGTCACTGACACAATAGTAGTTAGCTTCCCCAACATTTTGTGTCAGGCACACCGACTAGACGAACCCCACTCGACCGACGTCCACCACAACTGGTTTAATAGGCCTTGCCAGGCACAACACTCTACCATGCATCTCCTCAACCTCGGTATAGGGAACAACTTGCACCGCGGGCGATTTGGCCACACTATTAGAGGGATGGGAAGACTCACTCATGAACTCCACTAACCGCCGCAAGTGCCACTCCCAAAAGGAGTTAACTGCCAGACAATCCTTTAAACCAATGATTTACCAAACTACTTGGTCGCTTCACGCGACACTCCTGCGAGCTGCCGACCACCTCGTTGCTCCTCCTCAAGCCTTAAGGTTCACCAAAAAACTCTGAGGCTTCTTTGGCTTCGAAGTACACTCCTCCTCGTCCAACTCTAGAATGAACGCCTTCCACTCGCATCGCGAGTGTTCGGCCCGCCGGACATGCGCTCCTACTGCCGGCAGACGGAACTAGGCCTCCCCCCCTCCAAGCCCTCCCCTCCATTGCCAGTGGAGAAGCAGGGCCAGCGGGAAAGGGGAAAACACAGCGCCGTCAACCGGGGCAACCCTCCTCTAAATACAATCTACCGGCCCAGGCAAACCAGTAGAAATAAGGGACTAAACTTGATCAAAACTAAACCCCCAAGGACAGATCCCATTTAAAACATAACTGAAACATTTAAAGGCACTGAAAACCCGCCCCAAAACCCTAAGGGTCCGCTCAACGCAGCCAACTAAATACTTAAGTGTCCCTGTTAAAAACTATGGGGGAAAGTCATTGTTTTGGCACTCTGTCTAAGTTACCACAACAAATATCAATTCCCAACCATAAATCACTCTTTTTCTCAAGATCATTTTATTGCCCTGTAGCACATGCATGGAACCGTTTGCCTGTGAATGTGCGGAATTTAAGCAAGGCTTTCAGGTATTTATACACAAGTCAAATCATCAAGGTCATGAATCCAGAAACTATCATCTGACTCAAGTACATTTGGTTTTCTTGGTCCTTCATAAGTCAGGTAGGAAACTGGTCCACTGGGGTGGATGGTTGAGTAATGTTCATAAGATTTGCCTAGTATGACATCAGTAATCCTACAGTTTTGTGTTATGGTTAAAAACAGTGCTTTCAATAAGAACTATCATGTGCAGTCTATCTATGATATCTTGTTTGCACCTAAGAGATTTGTATTGCCTTTACGTACTGTAACACGAACCTTCTAGGTGTAAAAACCTTGTCTGTATTCTTAGCTTATATTATGTGTTAGAATTGACAATATGTGTCAGCTACTTATCTCCCTGTCTGTAGTTCGAGGATGTTACTAAAAAGGAGAAGATGTATCCTTAACTAGTGTGGTAGGAGCTGGCAAAGTGTCGGTGATGCTAGGTTATAGCAGTATATCATTTATTTGCCTGACTAAAATTCACAATACATAAGCAACACTATCAAATTAAGTGAGATACAGTGATTGCCTGTGTCACTCTTACTGATCCTTCACTTCTGAACCTCCGGCACATAAGAAGGAAGACAGCAGCTTATTTTCGAACTGACAAAAACTGTTAAGTACATGTTTTCTACATATATAAATCAGTTAACAATTAAGAAGAGTACCGTATTCATGTTGTCTTTATCCTATTATGTTCATTTCTGTGCTCTGAAAAATAAGTTTTCAATTTATAATAGTGTATTTGAACAATTATTTAATTTATGATGCTCAGTTTAAAACATATTTGTCCGAATATTCATAAAACATTTTGGTTACAAGGCCAATTTAAATTATTTCTGTAAACATAAATCATTAAAATAGTCACAGAATATATTTTTATTTTAGTACAATTGCTTATGAAAACCCGACTTTATTCATAACTAATAGTTGATTTCATAACAAAACTTTGTATAAGTATGTCCACCTCTTCAAATCGCACCGATCGCAATTTTGAAGCTTTGAGTAGGCAATGCACAAAATTTTATTAGTGTACATATTTTTTTACAATAATAATAATAACCTCTTACAGTTGGGCTTTCGCCCGGTGGCAAGTTCACATGCCTCACTCTCCCTCCAGACCTCTCCTGAACAACACAACCCTGTCAACCCTCACCAGCTCCTCTCTAAGCACATTCCACTTCCTCACCAACCTCACCATCACTGACTGCCTACCCCTCTCAGCAGGGGCGTCATTTGGGGCTACAGGGGGGGGGGGGCTTTTGCCCCTCCCTGGATTTGGAATTTTTGTGTATAAATATATATTTTTGTATTTTTAAACGTAAATAATGCTAACTTTAGGACATAAAACTGAAGTTTTATTATTAAAGTATCTAATTTATACATGCTTAATTAATAAAAAAGATGCAACAAGGTCACTGTCGTCTGAAAACAAAATCTTGCCCCCCCCCCCTACCCCCTGGAAAAACCTGAAATGACGCCCCTGCCTCTCAGTCCTCCTCCACACCCTCCGGATCTTAAGACTGTTGTTCCATCTTCCCCCAATAATCATCCTTGATTAAATGGGAACCTAACATTCCCTATCCTCCCTCTCCCTTCACCACTCTGAACAACCTAACAAGCCTCTCCAGCCTTCGCCTGTCCTTCACAGTACTCCAACCCATTTCCTTCATCATCACTGATGGTCTGTAATTACCTTCATCCTCTCCCTCCTGCCCTTGCCTTCTCAACACATCTAGCCGTTCTCCTCTGGACCTTCACCAGTTCCTGCATCTCCCCTTCCATGTAGGGATCCCACTCTGCTGCTGCATATTCCAGCATCGG
Source organism: Medauroidea extradentata (assembly GCA_003012365.1). NCBI lineage: Eukaryota > Metazoa > Arthropoda > Insecta > Phasmatodea > Phasmatidae > Medauroidea > Medauroidea extradentata. The sequence continues at coordinate 23,276 of PNEQ01003530.1, read as the reverse complement.
CCGTACCATTGAGGTGTATGCCTTCTCCTTCACCTTACCACTGACTCCTTTCAGGACTCTTCCCAGCATTCCCAGGGCCCTTCTTCCCTTCGAAACCACTCTCTTCACCTATCCCCTCCACCCAAGGTCTTCTTGCAGCATCACCCTTAAGTACTTTTATTATGCTGCCTCCCCTATCTCCTGCTCTCCCCATCTGTATGTCTGCCTGCTCTTTACCCTCATTTGAGTGAATCTCACTATCTTTGTTTTCTTGACATTAATCTTCATTTTATCGGTTTCCGTCCATTCCAGTACCCGATTAATGTCCGCCTGCAAATTGTTGTTTTCTCACCTACTTCCGAATACAGTACATAGTCATCCGCGAACAATCTCATCCTGCCATCCACTCCCATGTCATTTACCATTATAGTAAACAACAACGGGCCCAGAACACTTCCCTGTGGCACCCCTGATGTTACAGCTCCTTCTTTTGACAAGGAGTTCCCCACTCTCACTTTCTGGCTCCGTCCTTGTCATCTAGCAGCTCATTTACTTTCCTCATTAAAATTCCATGTGACACTTTGTCAAACACCTTCTCAAAATCTATGAAGCAGGCATCTACCTGCTTCCCTTTGTGCAATGTGGTCCAACCATCCAGGCTGGACGCCATTTTGTGGACTAAGTGTCGACCGCCCAGTTCGAAGCCTCCCGCCAGCGCCTCCCCTCCCTCCCCACCCCGTTCGTGCTCCGCGTTGCGTGCACACCTTCCCCTCCCCTCTTCCGCCGCTTCCTTCGTGCCGGCCCCGGCCAGGCGGCCAGTCGTGTTTGGTAGCTTGGGCCGAGAAGCACCTGTCTACTTCTTCGGTTGATTACCGCCCACGGTAAGGAGTTTAGTTCTTGTTATTATATATCTTTCCCGTCCCGCTCGATTTAACTTAATTGTTTCTCTCTTGATCAGTGTCGGCAACGTCTGTTGCATAATCATGTATTGTATCTCTTGTACCTCTTTGAGCTCTGATAATATACAGCAGTTTTGACCTTAACTGTTGTCATTTTCTGACCTTCGGGTCAAGTCGCTGATCTTCCTGCCTTCCCCTAGCCCTAGATGCTCCCCGAGTGTTTACATGTTCTGGTTTAGTGGGAGGTTGAGGTAGTGAGCCCCCCTAGTGTAACACCTTCAACTATAGATTGTACTAGATCCTCCAATAGCCCAGCCAGCTGCATCTCACATGAGTGGCCTCTTGAACCTATGCTGATATTCCGGTATCCAGTTCTTCTCACCCATTAAATCTACCACAAATTTTACTACCAGCCTTTCCATTATCTTCAAAAATATTGAACTTTTTAAATTCCTATTTTCAGTTTCAGCCATTTTTTAAAATTCAAATCATTTTGATTCTTAAATTTCATGAGCATGTCATTGTAGCCTGCGATATCTTTATCCACTGTGATTTTTTTTTAGTTTGGTATATCAGTTCGTTTTAATGTAGTCGTTAAAACGGAAACATGCAAAAATATGACTTTAACAAACCATTACGCGAAAACTATGAGAGATAAAAAAATTTCACAAGAGCAAAATTTAGTCATATTTTGTGTCTAAAATAAGAAAAAAATATCTGGTACAAATAAAAAATTTAAAAAATGGTGATGAAAATTGCGGTAGACCGCGCCCTTAACTAGCTGTGATGGTAGCATCTGCACAATGCCACCCATATATTCCAACCCCTCCACCCACTGAACCCCTGGCACTGCCTCAACTGCCTGCCATCCCTGCCCCGTTGGCCTGTACACTGGCAACAATCTGAAGCTCTTACGTTCCCTCCTTACATCTAGTTCCATCACTTCAGCATCATCGCTCACCCATGCTACAGAACCTTTCAAAACCCTCCCTCAGGCATACCATTATACCACCTCTCTCCCACCCACCCCCCTCTCTTCGGAATATGGAGAACTTATAGGTACTGACTCAGTTCACTGTCCAGCACTTCCTCATCCAGCCATGTCTAAACTCCTATCACGACGTCTGACCCGTATCACTCAACCACACTGTAAACAGCATGTACGCCCACGAATATCGCACAGATTTTTAAAAGTTCCTAGCAAATATGCTTGCTGCATACAGAAAGAAGGTAAGCATACTGTGCGAGGTAGAATGTCGTGGAACAACTGTAAATGATTTGGCACCAATGCACAAGCTTCTTTACTTACAAATACAACGTTTAAACATTTACTATTTTAAACAAACAATTTCACGTCTGTTTTACAAGTGATTGACATGACACTAAAAACATTCGAATTATGTAAACGTATGGGAAAAAACCCTATAGCAAATATAAAGAAATATTTATTTACCGATACGAAATCTACCCTACCTGTCCCACAGACAAAGGTTTCATTTTCCGACGAAGGTGTTTGTTTACAAAATAAACAGTTTCCATGGAAACGTAGACTCATAGAAAACAAGAAGAGAGTTAACAACAAAGCAAAAGAGATCGTTCTGAAAATAAAATGGGAAAAAAACTTAGAGTATTACCTCTATGGAAAAAAAACTATAATAACCTTAGAGAAAATATATTACCTCTATGATAATATCTTATTACAGAAATTAACTGTGACATTCTTTTACTGAATGCAAGAATAAGATAAATATTTGTTCAAAATTATTTAGAAAAAAAATAAAAAACTACGATATGAGGAACAAAATTTTATCAATGTGGTAAATATTAAAATTGTACGTATTAAATCAACAATTTATTTTTTGAAGTAGGTACATATTCTAAAATACATAAATTTTATATGCGAGAAAATAAGGCCACCTGCTAGCTGACATGATCCAACAAAAGTGCATGTGGTGTGAATGGAAAAATTAATGCTGAAAAATGTGACAGGCACGATGAGTCTTCCGCACGAATGGCAAATGTGGGTGGCACGCACAAAAGAGAAAAAGGTTCCTGATATTACTACTATATTACTGACACCCCAGATGGTAAAAAAAGTTATATTTGAAATTGGCCAGATCTGACCCAGATATTAATTAGCATATATTTCCCTGTCCCTGATGCCAGATCTAGCCAATTTCAGATCTGGCTCAGATGTACTTTTGTCATATGGGACTACCACTGATTGAATGCAAAATTATGAGGTCCCCCGAGGCAGCGACACTTGACCGTTTGTGATGCCCGTTGTGTGACGACTGGTGTTCCTTCCCTTTGCACGTAGGGTTCTAAGCAGATGGGAGAAATGACGTCACATGACCCACCTAGCGTCGGGTTTTAGAGCCATTGTTGCCTGTTCTATGACATCACCACAGACACCAAAGTACCTTCCCAGTTGTTTGTAGGGGCCATGGAAAAGGAGTGAACGAAACAAAACTCGGGAAGTAACATTTTAATTAGTGCAATTTTAGAACCAACGGCCATTGTTAGTTTGACGATCATCTTCTTAACAAAGGAGTAATTAACCCCAAACCAAACCACGTGGTCGCACGTTTTTACAACTACCGAGCATGCGAGTAACCTTAAAATTCATGCAAGAGTTTTCTCAACTCAGTAAAAAGGGTTGTGTATGCAAATTTAGCACCTAAAAATATTAATGAATGTTATATAGCAACACGTGTGTTGACCTAGGTCAAGCGAGTGTCCAGTGCCAACATAACAGAACCACCCTTGCTCGCACGACAGACAATAACATGCCAAACTATATTTTTAGAAGGGTATATGTTAATTCTAGCACTTATTAGTATTGTTTCAGTGTGTATGTATATTCACCAATATTAATCTACGTCAAACACGTAAGTTCACCAAAACCTCTGGCAACCCCAAAACATGACTAAAGACAAACAAAAAACTCATAACATTACAGAACCATCACCCCACATTACAGAGTGTGAGGGAAGACAATTTTGAAATTAACTCTCAGTGCATTGTGTTTTCAATAGTAAAAAAATTTATACCTCACTGGACTTGGCACGAACGAGAGGCTCCGACATCTCGCCTGCCGCCAAGTTCGGGAGTCAGAGCTCAGTGGGTATAGGGTGTGGACACACGTCGCGTCATGAGGGAGCTTCAACACTTGCATCAACCACAGTCACGGCAATAGTTAAATTTTCTTGGAACCTGTTTCGTTCCATTGCTCTCCCCATGATTGCCACATACACCGGTCGACTTAAGGTCCCCGGTACTTAATTTACCACGTAAGTATTTTTCGCGGCTTCGGCCTGCTTTACAGTTCGCATCAGCCACTGACCGGCTTTTACGTCAGGCCTGCTTCAGCGTCATGCTAGCTTTGAAATATAGTGCTAATTTTCATGTGAAATAAATCGCTCTTTTGTCAACACGTGTGCAACTTATTTCACCATCACATAAGTTTCAGGGCCCAGCCTTCTCTGGTGCAACTTAGTGTCACCTTTTTAATGTTGACGTGTGCCGACGGCCTACGATCTTAGCGCCCGTTCGTGCCAGGTGCTACGCCCAAAACAACACCGACCAGCACCACCAGTACTCGTGAAAACTACGGACCACGCCTCGACTAGTCCCGGAACCAGGGAAGTCAAGAGAGCTGGTAGGTTCATGCAACCACGTGGCCAGAATAACGAAACAAAGAAAATTATTCAGACACGAAAAATTCAACAAAACAAAACTACCGCACAACACCCTGGCATATCAGTGACTCGAGGCATTGGTCGTTTCACAAAGCATCACCGCGTTTGGCAGTATCAAGCGCGAGAGTGCTGGAGCACATGTACAAAATCAGGAGTGTGCGCATGTATCCAAAAGATCCAAGTATATCAGGACACATAAAATACATACCGAAGTTCATAACCACCACGGTGCAACGCCACAAGTGAGAATAAAAAGTGCTAATTATTCCGCTACACGACTCTAAAATACGGGGCGCAGCCCAGAGTGACAACCTAACAGACGAAATGGCGACGGAATGCACACCAAACAAATTACAACTAATTTAATTTCAGTGTCAATACTAGGCGAGCCATGTACAGAGATATGATTGTTTTTCCTATTCATGCCAGCTCGGAGTCAGAAAGACAGTTTAACAAGCTAACCGGAGCGGGAGGCATTAATAAATAATTTCCCTAAGTGTCAACAAATTTATGTTTCTCAGTAATAACCAGTATGTTAATGTATTGTAGTGTTTAGAATTGCATCATGTGATTTTTAAAGGGTTTGGATGTATTGGTTTAGTTACACTTTTGCGTAAAGCAGTCACGAGGTCATTTTTGGCGCGCACCCCCGCTAGCTAGCGCGGGTGACCGCCATCATGATTTAGTCTTGTTCCGGGCGTGAGGGAGGTGGTCACGCGCATCGCGGCTCCTCGACCTTCAACTCTTTCTCTTTTGTGCCGAACATTTTAGTTTACAATAGTCAGTTATTTCGTTGGATCAATAACATACATTTTTGTGCATCGAGGAGTGGCGCCACCCCCATCCCTGCAAGCTCTTTTCGCCCAGGGGTTTAAGCATCCATGTTGTCATTTTCATAGTCGTGTATGAGAGTGCGCGCAGTGCTGCTTCAGCCGACCACAGGCTTTGTGTGTGGGACCGCTTAACGTATGAGAATACAATCATTTGTGTGGACCATTATCACAATAAATCGCAGTGAAGTTTATTCCGCGAGTGTTATTGGCCACGGCCACTTCTTGGTCCTTCGGAAGCTAGTCCCCCCCAACCAGCCATTCACAGAACCAACGCATCACTCATCTCCGGCGTGGAGGACACAGAGAGGACATCGCCACACGGGCGGTAGACCCGCGCCCTCACAGCAGCAGCGAGCAGCCGGCACATTCAGGTGTTTGGGTTACTGGACCAACATGGTATGTAATACGACACCACACCTCTCTGGCCTCACCAAGAGCACGTCAATGTATATGTTTTTCTCTTTCTGTAATTCAGTTATTGTTCGTGCTACGAGGCGTGGAGGGGGCCTCAACACCCTCCCTTGCATAACACGTGTGTAGGTATCGCATCGGCCTTTGTGTGAGGAGGCAGCCACGTGGTCGTCGACACAACCCTGAGAGTACAGAGTCCCGAGTCCGCCAAGGCTTGTTTTAATATCAACGACGGACTGGCGCTCTATAATGGCAATCATTACTTCATTTTCAACCACATGTCTAGGATTATACCCAGGTATTGTGTTCCGACATGTAACCTCCTCGGCCCACCCATATTGGCCACGTCAGCCGCCTCTACCCTTCAAAACTCATTCCGCCCATGGACGTAACTTTCGCAATTTGATGGGTTTTCCACAGTCACGTAGTTCGCGCGCTTCTCTGCTGTAGCCTCACACAGGCTTGGTGAGTGGCGTCCAATTCACTGCACATGATGCAGTTCTTATTTGTAAGTTTTGAGTAACCATAATAAATCACATTAAACATATTCACGTGTTACACGTTATTTCGACAATGGCCATGTGTTCGCCCTTAAGCAGGATTCACAACCAAACATAATGTACGTACGAACACACGCACATATATTAAGTATTAGAGAATGGATTTACAACAAAAATTTGTCTAGAGATGCGTGGAAAATTTTAATTTTATTACAAAATGTCGGTAACAGATGATCGTAATTTATTTTTATTTTAAAAAGCGAATTAAATAATTTATGATTTCTAGATAAATGATTTTTCAATATAAATTAATATTTACCTAAGTCTTACTTATGCACGTGCTGCATTCAGAACCGCCACTCAGTGTACTGACGTGTGCCGCGGACGCCCGTTTGTCCGCCGGACTACAGTGGCTCCGACGGCCGTAGACACGTGACCGCCTCTTTCACCACGGACGCTTCATCAGCCAGGCTTCACGTCTCTGGGGAAATGAATGCCCTGCCCCGTGCCTATGGAGCTTCACCACCAGCCTCAAGGTAGCAATTTCCAGCTACGATTTTGAATGCCTGGCCAGCAATCATCTTCGTAGTAAGTGTTATTTTAATGGGAATTGCAGGGCAAGTTGTGGTAATGTTTGTGATGTTCGGGCTTAACACGCCGCTAG